>JANPWX010000533.1:3021628-3034128 GCA_024734555.1 Trochalopteron elliotii
CACACTTCTGCAGCTCTGGGCTATCAAGTGCCACTTCTAGAGCAGCCTTTTCCCTGGCTTGTGTTCCATTTGCATCTGGATGTTCACATGCAGCCAGAACCAACCTACACTCCATGCAGCTGAGCTTGTTGCTTGGTTTTCTTTACACCACAGATCAGGGCACCTGATGAGGCCACATTCCTGCTTGCTAGTTTAAGTGCATAATTTTTTTTTTTTACCTAAAAATTAGCCCTCTGTGGAAAGAGAAATCCTCCACAGAGAAATAATAAACCGTGATGAGAGTAACCACTTTAGGAGATGTTAGAATTTGATCCAGGATCTGTGGTTTTGCTTTGAAGCAGTAGTTGTCCTTTAGTTCAGATGGTATTTGTGAATCGCTGCCTCAAAAAAATAAAAAGGGGTCTTTTGGCACATTCTTTAGGCTGATGACAGACAAAATGAAGTAGATTCTGTCTCAGAAATCTCCAAAAATAATCTTAGGTTTGACATAACACACCATGTCATGAAGCGATATAAGCCACATAAGCACAAAGCAAGCTTTAAATTTAAAGAAAAATAATCCTATTTTCAGATAGGATACTTTCCATCAATTTGGATAACAAATATCTGATGCAGAATATAGCCATGTTAATGTTGAGATCCCTTAAAACCTGCAGTTCCTGGTAGGAGGTGGCAGTCTGATTTCTACCTGTGCTCTCTGAAAGTTGCTCAGACCATCCACACACTCACATGCATTAAAGATTTCTATCTGGAAATAAGGATCTGCACATTTTTTTTTTTTAATGTCTTTAACCCCTCAGCACCTGTGATCCAGAGTTCCCAGGGCTAAAGAGTGATGCAAAATGCATTAATGCTTAGCACTGGGAAATCCCAGCTCCTGGTGCCAAGAGGTTCATAAATATAGTAATGAAACCTCTTGACTCAAAAGTGAGCACTATTTAACAGAACAAGCATGAACAGCCTTTAGGAGATTTTGCAGCTGGATTTGTTCCACTGTGTCAGAGCTGAACCTCCATGATAGTAGTTTTAAAAAACTGTGCATGGTTAAAAAGAGAGAGTTTAAGGAATCCAGGCAGCCAAAAATTTAAACTAAATCAGTCCATGGAAAAGAAAAGTAAATATAGTGCTGCATCCATACCAGAAAAAGAGGCATCAAGAGTCCCCAGTATGAATCCAGTGGCAGATGTCAAGGTCTTTGGGAAGTGTCCACTAAGCTTTATTTTGCACATGTTCCTGAACAACTAAAACGAGGATTTTGTGTGATAATTTACAGCAAATCAGTATCAATAAATCAGAATCATGTAAGCAGTCATGTTTATTATATCCTTGTTGCTTAATATTCATGATAGTAATTTATTTTTATAGTACAGTTTCACTGTTATCTCCTCCTTTGCTGTAACTTTGAGACGAGCAAGCTGCAAAAGTAGAAGGTCAGGTAACCCTTTGAAGACAGTAAAAGTTCATTCACTTGGAATTTGCCTGCTTTGTTCTTTTTTTTTTTTTTCCTAATGCTTTAGTGGCTCCTTAAAATATTTATACTATCATTCCTAACCTAGCATTATTTATTTAACAAATATCTCTGCAAAATGAGAGTTGCAGAGCAGTGTATGGATACCAACTCTACAAATGAAGAATCCAAAATTTCTAGAACTTCTTGATTGAAAATGGTCATGAAATCTGGTGTCAAGGTCTGACAAGAATACTTTTCTTCTAAAAAAATCTAAACCTCACAATAATTCAAGGTTTCCTGACGTTTTTCAATGGCAAGACTTGTTAGTCAGTATGGCAATGATAGAAACAAGAGGTTTTATCCATGAAACAAGCAGAGTACAAACAACTACAACTTCTACCTGCCACTCCTTCTGAAACACCTCACTGAGTGAGGCCTTAGTAACTTCAGACCTAATAGTGCATTCAGATTTAACTGAGTGGCTCTTTTTTGTCTTTTTCACGTGTACTTTTTGGTAAAAAAAAATGGATTTCAGCTGTGCCATTTGCAGTACAAGGACCTCCATTGTTCCTTTAGTGCAGTCATAAAGCATGATTAAGTTTAATCAGAAAGCACAAATTCAACGATGATGTAGATGTCAAGATGTTCTCTATTTTCTATAAATCAGAAATCAACAGAATTCTTGATTTTCTTTGCATTCTTTTTCAAAAATATTTTTCTGTCCTGCTGATCTTCTTTGCTGTTTCACCTCACACTGAGTTTGTGTAGCAGAAGAATCATTCTGTGTAAAACTCTTCTGGTTAAAACAGCCAGTAATTATACAATGGCCTCATTGGTATGTCCCCTTGTCTTTCAATTAAGGATGAGCTTTTGATGAAGTTGCATTGGTTACTGCAAATAATCAATTGTTTCTCATCCAGGAACATATTTTTCATTAGACAGGAGGTGGAGGCCACACAAAAAAATATTGCTGATCAGATGAATGAAGTCTAAACCTACCTCATCACAAAGATAACATCTAAAAATGCTTCAGGTTTATTTATGGCAAACAAAAAATATGACTAGGCTTCAAGAAATGATGAAGATAAGCAGACATAAAAGACATTTTTATTCTAAGTGTAAACTATCATTAAATGTATTTAGATTTATACCCTATAATTATTATGATTGTAGCAATTAATCAATCAACTGATTAACATGTAGGGTCAGCAGGACACAGTGATCTTATCTTGAAGCTTGAATTAATTAATTATTCCTTACTCTACATTATTATTTTCTACTTGTGTACGTTTTCTCAGTGTCCCTATTGAAAAAATACATCTTTTTTTTTTCCTGTGATGTATTGAGTCGAGCAGGGGAAGACACTGACGTACATTTACTAATTTGCCATCAGAATTTCAAATTAATTAAAACATTTTTAAAACATTGCATAATTTTTAACTACTTGTTATATTCTAATTAGCAAGGTTCAATTAAATTGTTTTCAACGTAGCAACTTAAGAGCTCTCATCTCTTCAAGTGGAGTCAAATTCAGTGGGTGTATATTGTTGCAATGATATAATTCCGTGTTCATTATCCCACAAGCCAGTGAAGTCTCTCTGAGCAGAGCGTTTGTTTACTGTCTGTGGCAGTGTGAGGATTTTCTAGTTCCACAGGCAATCCTGCTGTCAGGAGCTCTTCCTGAATTTCAGCTATGATTCAATTTGCTTTATGCAAAATTATTTTATGTCCCTGCCCGTGGCAGGGGGTTGGAATCAGATGATGTCTAAGGGCTCTTCCAACCCAAACCATTCCAGGATTCTATGATAGGCATCCCTCCCAATAACCCCTTTCTTGTGCTGAACATTTCCTCTGTCTCTTTGCAACAGAATTTGTATCACCTACTGGAACTCTTGCTGGCTCCAGAGGAGACACCCTATTGCCCCATCACTGTGCACAATTTCTTCCTGGTTATCAGCCCTGACACTCCTGGTTCTTAAAAGCTTGGGTTGGGGGTTTGAAATTTTTTTTTCTTCTTCTTGTTCTTTTTAATGATCTTCTTTTAAGATCTTCTTTATCTCATGCTGTCTTATCATTTTGTCTTACTCCATGGTTGCTAGCAAGCCTAGGAAGCCCTGGTGGTGTTGAAGAAAAACTTAAGTGCTCTGTCAGACAGGACCCATTTCAGTGGCTTGTCCCAAAAAAAACGTTCAAATGCTCTGTGCTTTTAAAGGCACATTTTCATGCTATAATCACCTACCAATCTGCACTTTGCCTGTGCTGTGATGAGCAAGGATAAAATAGATTTTATAAGCAGCTCCCTCTCCTCTTGTGCTGCTCTGTGGCCATGGAATGACCAGCGAGGTGAGGGCATGGTGTGTCTGGGGATGTTTTAGCCAAACAGACCAAGTCTCCACAACCCCCCTGCAGGCACACTGTGCAGTTCTCTTCTCCACTTCTGCTTTTCTCCCCTTTTTTTTTCAGTGTGTAACACCCCACCGCAGCGAGACCATGTCCTGATTAGGCTCTGCTATTATCTATACAATCAAAAATAAAGGAGATGCTAAAAATCCAGCTGCTGGCTCTCTCACTGAGCTCTCAGGAAAGTTCATATCCCAGCGCCTGGTGGTTTTATTTTCCCAATTTTAGTGCAGGAGATAGCAGTAATAGAAGTAGGTTTGGGGGCCTTAAATAGAAAGGGTGGGAGAAGCAGTTATCATCAGGCTTTAGCTTTGAAATGTAAACTTAGCAAAGACTTTCCTGATGAAGTATACATATGGAACTACAAAATGCCACTTTTTATCCATTTGTTTTCCTGACCATAACCACGTTTTCACACTGTCAGCATTTTCATTAGAAGCTCTTTTTGTCAGAGGTTTATAACGAGAATGTAAAGATTTGCTATGGGCTAAATCTCAATCCAAGAGCAAATGTTTATACCAATTCTGAAAACAATCAGCTTGCCCATTTGTAGTTATGCATGTGTTCATCATCTGTTACTGCTTGTCCAATGCTCTGCAACTTCTGGAAGGAAAAAGAGACATCTGGAGGGAAAAAAAAAGCTTTCCTGCAGATAGCACACTGTATGTTCTCCTAAGTTATTGAATAAGGTACTACAGAAATGCAGCTTTTCAGTCAATATAAATATTTTTTGCTTAAGCCTGTCAAAATTATTGTAAAAATATTGTAATGTATGGCTTAGTCTGGTCTCCTTTTGTACATTACTTACATGGAATTTTTTGTAAAAATTCACTGGAAATTATTCACCTAGTGAACTGAGCCACTTTTGTGATTCCAGGCACAATGAATTCTTTGAAAATGTTTTAACTTATCTTCTGGACCTGAGGCTTGACAGAGTTTTCCTGTCTGTCACTTCACTGTGTATCAGTCATTAAGTCCCGCGATGTTCTGGGGATGAGCTAAATGTAAAAGATAATTTACAGTTTTTAACCTTCTCTGGCTGTGTTGCTTTGAACAAAAGGATGCATGTATATAATGACATGAAAAAAAATTTTAACACAAAAAAGAAAAAATATTTCTGCATGTAAGTGTTACCTGTGCACAATATGACTCAAAATGATTTTTTTCTGGGTAAAATTCAGCTATCATAGAACCACAGAATCACAGAATGGTTTGATTTGGAAAGAACATTAAAGATCTTGTTCCTACCCTTCTGTTATATGCAGGAAGAACTTCCAGTAGAAGAAATAAAGATAAATCAGGTGCTAATCTGAAAGTTGCCTCTGCTTTTATACAGAAGATGCCTGAGGTTGTAGAGCATTTCAGGAAGCTTTGTAGTACTTGGTATTTACATACAGTGCTCAATGTTACAAGTATTTACTTTGTAATAGCATTAGAGTCATACTTAAAAGTCTTTTTACCCAGTAAACCTCAGGAAAAAAAATAAAATTCTACCCTCATTAGTGTTTCTCCATAAACCACAGTAAAAATTAATTGATTCACCCCATCCTAGACACAGATATGTCTCCAAACTTTGCACCGACGTGGCTGCATTCACCTCTAAAGTATGATTAAAGCACTTGGAAAAGTGTGTATAGACCATCCTGTAAAGACATCAGGGAATTTATTTTTTTCCTTTAGCTAATAATTCATGAGCAGTTATAGCTCGTTGACAAATCATTGTGCAGACAATGAAAAGAGTTTTTTCAGGATGGGTCGTGAGCACACATCTGGTATGAATGTTCTCAGAAATCCTTCTCCACCCTGCCATGCACAGCCCTTTTGTTTTGGGGAGACTTCGAGGGAATAAAAAGGCTCACCTGAATATCTGTGAACGTGCAGGCACGTCAGGAGTTCTACCTGGAAAAGAACAAAAAAAATTAAAAGTCAAAAAATTATTTATCTTTTTTTTTTAGTTTGACTCACCCAGTTGTGCTTTCAACCAGGAAGCTTTAAGAAGCTAATTAATTATGAGCTAATTAAACTTGTGAGACTGCTAGAATTAATATAAATATTTCAGAGCAAGTAAATGGAGGCACAGAGATTATTTTTGTAAATCAGGTACCAAAGCAAAGCAGTGACAGCAGCAGCCCTCTCTGTCCCATTCCCCCACTCTACAAACATTTTTGATCTCTCCAAGCTTCACATTTATCTAGTAAGGGTTAAAGCAAGATTTTAAATCCTATACAAAATCTGTGGAAATATGTGTTCTGCATAAATCTGGGCCACAAAATTAATATACTTGTATACATTTCCCCCATCTGCTCTATTGCTGACACATCCAGCTTGTAGCCCAGAATGTTTTAGAGAAGAAAGGGCCATCTCTATGTTTAGAGCAAGAGTTCAAGTGGAGTTAGAGACTTAGTGGTGCACTCAGGCTTCTCCACTAAACATAGAAAGCAGCTTGGGGTACTTGGGAAGTTTTTTTCCAGAATGCCAAACCACTGGTTATTGATGGGGGAGGGAGAAATGGTGGGTTTTTTTTGGGGTTTTTTTTGGTGTTACATGCAGAATTAAAGTGCATATTAAGTGGAGAAAAAAAAGTTTCCTTTTGTACTCTTTCAGTCTTGTCAGCTATCATAATATATGTGTATGCCTGTGAATATGTATACATAACACCTATGAATTTTCCATTGGAAAAAAAAATTAGAAAATATTCAGGCTCAAGGTCATCTCAAACCTCCAAATACCATAGGAGTGATTTTTTTTTTTTGGACTGACCTGGGAGAGGCGCCTCTTTTCTGGTTTGTGATTCCCTGACCCAAGCTGGGTGCCTGTGATGTGTTTTCCTGCATTGGGAGGTAAAGGAGGTGTCCCTTTGAAGACTTTGTGCAGCAGGAATAATGCAGGAAAGCTTTTTCCAGGGGCTCAGAAGCTGCACTGAGCCCTCCATGGCGTGTTAGGAGGAGGTGCAGCATGTCCAGAGCCCCATGCTCCCCTGGTGCCCCAGCCTGACTCTGCTCCAGATGCAATCAAAGTGTGTTTTCCAGCAGGTTGGTTATATATCCTTGGGAGGGAGGTTGGCCTTTTTGTGCTCTTTCATTCATTCACCATACCAGATTTCGAATCTGAGCACGTTATTTTGCCATTGGTGCCCAGTACACTGTGCAATTCTGAATTTCCTAAGATTTCATGTTCCCAATTAAAAATATGGGTGTATATTAAATTTTTTTAATACCTTTTATTAACACTCTAATGCAAGTTTTTGGGTATTGTGGCACGTCCATCTTGTGGGTTTGTGGACAAAGAGCTGAGGTCCACTGAGCTGATTCCAAGTCATAAATTCAGAAGAATCAGTGTGACAACTTTAAATCACCAAAAGGCTCCTCTTGACATAGGGGTCTACCTGGGGCTTTAAGGTCATGTTTGACTTGTAGAGCCATCTGCCTTTATTGTGACTTCTGTAATCTCAATTTCTGCTTCAATAATATCAAAACTAAACTACACCAATCAACTTTCTTTTTTGCAGATCAGGCCTGTTTAGTTGCATAGACAGTCTCATGTATTTTCCAACAGCCTGATCTTGAGCTCTATCAGAAGTCACCTAGAAACTGGAACTCTTGAAAAAAGTCATGAAAGTTACCTGTATTTTGATTATATATAATTATAATATAATTATATTATTATTATAATTATAATTAAATAATTATAATTAAAATAATTATATATAATTACAATTATATATGTAATAAATTGTGTATATGTAATATATAATATATTATATTATGATTCTTTGATGCATAGCCACATAGTACCACTATTATAATAGGGTGGGTGGCAGGGTTGGATTTCACGTCCTATTTTTTAAATGCCCATTTATTTTTCACCTTCAGCACACCAGAAATCACCAAAATAACCCTGTGAAGTTTAACTCCTGGGCCAGGTCCACTTTCCAGTTACTCAGCCATCTCCATTGATACAGCAATGCTGCCTTCCACCAAACAGAGACCTTAATATTTGTCTTCTCCACACATTAGGCTTTCCCACATACGAGCAATGCATCATATGTTTATTTGACTTCTGTGGCTTCTGCTGGTGACTCACACTGACTGCTTGCTGGTGCTTTTGCAGCCAGCAGGAGAATTATTTTATCACTATGTATAGTAATTCCCATGTCCAGTAAGACACGAAAAAATTAAGATTATTTACCTTACCTATATGCCAGGTAATATAGTAATTGCTACTTCATAAGGCCTTCACTCTGTAAATTACTTTTTTTTTTCTTTTTTTTTTCTTTTTTTTTTTTTTGCTTTGGCGCATAAGATATATTTAAGGGAAAGATAAAGACAAGCAAAAGAGAAAGGGGAACAAGGAAGATGGGTGCAAAGGGAATGGGGAAGATCAGAGAGAGGCTTGTGCAAAAACAACCAAGATATTTGAGTACAAATAAGAGATTTGCTTGCTTTTGTGTTTTGTGACTTTCCTGATGGTTGTGTACATGAATCCTTGCTGGATTTTTGCTTTTGCTAAGCAGCAAAAGTAGGTTTCTTCTGAAAGGATCCCTCTAGGAGAGGACAGTGCCCAGCCCATGAAGTCCATTAGATGACTTATTAATGTTCACCACCAGGTCTTCATGGTGAATGACCATATGAAACCTCATTTTCAGCAGACACCATCCTGGATGAGAGATAACTTATAACACACTCCAAAATGCTCAGAAACCTCCCAGCCACACTGCCAGGAAACCAGAGAGGTCCCACAGTTTGCTGTTATTGCTGCCCTTCCCATTGATGTCAATTTATTCTTTTCTTTCCATGTGAGCAGATCTCTGGGTCACCAGTCCCTTTGATCAACAGGGAATTTTTGCAGATACATAAGAGGTCCGTGCTGCTCTTAAATCTCCCCTGCATTTTGTTTAAAATGGTGGTTGTCATATTAGAGAAACAGCGATTTCTCTTTCTTTTTCTCCCTCTGCCATGCCTTAATCTACCTGTAATAAAATGCACTGAATTGAAATAAGAAACTTCTATATAGAGATGGGTTGCTGCTATTCCAATTCCGCAGAAGCCAGTGGAGTATGTTTTCCTTTCCCACTAGTTCATAATTTTATTCCACAGCCTAGACCAAAGTCAGCTCAGCTCTACACCATGTTCTCTTCCATTTGGTTCAGTCCCATTTCCAGCTGTCCAACCTATGCCCCTTTAAAATGCAAACAAATGACATGGTGAAACTCTCACTAATTATTTTATTTGCTTTAAAGGGAGGAGCATACAGAGCAGGGGGATCATGAGCTCTGTGAAGGACTCTGGGTGCACCACCATCAATATTTTACCACTTCATCGTGAAGATCAGGCGAGAAACAGGCATTTATAGACCCATTTCATCCTTCTTTGCACCCCTTTTGCCTGTCTCTTCCTCACACTGCTTGCAGAGAGGATGCCACAGAAATAGAGGTACTTGGGAAGTGGGATTTCACCCCAAGGAGAAGAGCAGAGTGAGCATTTCCAATGAGGACACTGCACATCTTTTCCTGTGCTCTCATTTACAGCATGCATGGTGCAAAACCAGGTTAGAAAAGCATCCAGTGATATGGCTTTTTTTTTCCTTTTTCTGTTTGTCCTTTACACTTGCAGCCTGTAATTGGAAAGGTGTGAAGATGAGGCACCAAAAATAGAGGGAGAAATCCAGGTGCACAAATTCGTGTGCCATCTCAGGGAAAGAGGGAGCTTAAATTGCAGCCAACTGAGAAATTTAGGTGCACAAAGTTAGAACTAATAGTGAACTATCCACACACCATTTTTTTTTGGCAGAGCCACGACCCCCTCCATTTGTCCAGAGTCGCAGAGTGTGTGAATGGCTTTGCACTGGAAATGATTCTGAACTTTGCAAATAGCTTTTATTATAGCTCCTCTGTGACACTGCTAGAAAACAGATTAGATCATAGCTCATTTCTCTTTTATTATTCTGACAGTGATTTCATTTGTTCAGAACTTCCATTTTGCCTTTAATATCTCATATGCGGTCACATTTTGGGAGCTTTAGGATGTGCTGGTTCTGCCTGCGTGTCTCTCACCTTCGCCAACTCATTACAGAGAAGCATCCTCCCTAAATAACAAATATTAACAAACATGTAGGAACTTCAGATGATACAATTCCCAGTTCATTTCCTGGGCTATAACACTGCCAGAGAGGGATCAAATAAAGAGCCTGCCTGATCCCTAAAATAAGGCATGCTAGTGTGGGAAAAGTCCTTTGTTTTATACCTATAAGGGGAAAATATATTAAACCCTGCCCATGCAAAGATTAGAGCAGAGAGCCCTCAGCTAGAACTGCAAAAATAAAGAGTTTGATAGCCCAAAACAAGCATTTCAGCCAATCATTCTCTCCTGCAATACATTCCATTTCTGCCCTTTACAGTCAACAGATTCAGATGCTCTCAAAATGAACGTGGTTGGCCCCAAATTGAGCCCATTTTAAGACTTGTTTGGGGATTTTTAGCAACATAAAGTCACTGTCCTGCAGTTCTTTTCCTCCCACCTATGTGATGCTGCCAGAGAGGCCTGACCTGGGATTAGGTCCTTCCCACTGGTGTCCAAACATTTCAGAAACCCTTTTGTACCCTCGGTCATTGGGATTGCCTGGAACAGCCTTTAGCCTGCTCTGAAGTTATGTTGGGCAAACATCCAGCAGAAAGCTGTTCATTACAAAAGCTGAAAGGTCACTTTTGCACATATAATATCTTTCTTTCCCATTCCATGGGCAGTAATTAATGATTTAAGCCTAAAAAAACCCAGTGAAAACTGAATACAGTAGAAATAAATACCAATAAATAACCTGCAACAAAAACTCTCCAACGTTGTTCATGTCTAGCAAGGATTATTACAGTTAGCTAATTTTTGGAAGTAGTATCACAGCAAAAAAGCCCTATAATTTTATTTTATACATATTCAGCTGTGACATTACGATGCTTTTTTTCCCCATCTTATGTCTGGATCCTTTACCTACAAAAGCCAGCTGAGGGTTTGATTTTTTTGGTTTGCTTTTTTTTTGCCCTTGGATCAGAGAAAGATTTATTTCTGTGACTGCAGATATTTTAAAATATATTTTAAATGTTTTCTATTATTCCCTCCTTCTGCTCTCCACACATGTTAAAATCCTCTCAGAGCAAGGGTCTGCGAAAGGAGCTGGAAAGGCCTCTGTCCTTTTTCTGGGGCTGTTTTCTTTGTGAGCCTACAAGTACATTGCATTTGTGTGTGTGTGTGTGTGTGTGTGTGAGTGTGTGTGTGTTTGTGTGTGTGTGTACATGCACAGGCTTAGTCCTCAGGTGGAACTGTGGTTCCTGTGCTTTCGTTCTCGAAGCTGTTATTCTGGAAGGGAATGGAGGCAGCTGTGTTTACAGCTCAAGTCTTGGCATACATTTACCAGAATCTATTATTCATATCGTTCAGTATCAGGGAGAGATCTCAGGCCACCTGTCTATCTGACAAATTCACCCTTTTGTGAGCTTTCTGTTCATAGCAAATTATGTTCACATTGATGAATTGAGTTTTTATGAGCATTGCTAACTAACATTCTCACAGAAGGCCAGGGGCAATAGACTGCAAGTGTTTCTGGTCCACAAGTAAATGTTAAAAAGAAAAAAAAACTGCCAGTATTTAAAGACAATTTGCCATGGAGGGATAGTTAAAATATTTGGCAAGCCTTGATATTTATAAATTCAAGAATGTCCATAAATTATTATAGATAGTATACTTATCACAAACAAAAAATAATAATAATTCTGCACTGCCCCCTGTGAACATAGAGGGCTCTTTAGTATTCTGGTGTGTTAACAGGTAGACAGTGATCAAAGCTTCTAACAAATCCTTATCAGGGCTTAACACAAGGTGGCAACAATTTAGTTTTGCAGAGGGGATCTTCCTTTGAAAATCGTGCAGTGAAATCACTGGGACAGAGCGAAGGGAACACAAAATGATGATTTACCTGGGCTTTTCAGCATGGCACTGGTTCCCATCCAAGGAGCCACCAGTCATGGGAGCAGCTGTACCCTATGGATTGAAAGATCTGTAGCTGTAGATCAAAATATTTCCATAACAAGAGATTATTGTCAGGATGTGCTGGGACAACACTGCCTCTGAACACCCAAATTCCTCATGCCCCTTACCCTAGAGATAATGCCAAGGGCAGAGCGTGACCCACCTCTGAGAGCGAAAGGGGGTGAGTTGGGCTGCAAGCCTGCAAATACAATCTCCAAATAAATAAACAGTCAGCTGCATCAGGTAAATCTATTTACTAAACTCTGAAGCATCCAATGTGCCATTTAATATGGCTTAGAACACCTGAGACTCTGCACAAAGTGTCCCAGAAGCTCCTCACGTCTTGGCGTGGTTGGAGGATAACATGGATACACCAGGGTAACTCCCTGCCATGGTGAGCTGCCAGCATCTAAGTGGCTGAATCCCACCACAACTGCCATAGGGATGCTCTTAGGAGCCCACAAAAAAAAAAGGGGATGTCAGTGAGTGGTATTTCAGTGAGAGACCTGGCACTAATAGCCGCATCACGAGATCAGATTTCCAAAGGGGGGAAAAAATAAAGCTCAAAAGAAAAAGAAAGAAAGGGAAAGAAAGGGAAAGAAACCCCCCAGTTTGAAAGGAAAAACGATGCTTGA
>JANPWX010000533.1:3039128-3081628 GCA_024734555.1 Trochalopteron elliotii
GGGGAAAACAGACAACAGCTGAATAAATGTGATACGGCCCCGACTTTGTGATTGTTCTGGGACACTTCTTATTCAGCATCCTAATTTTCATGTAAGGTGAAATCTGAGAAAGGCTTTGCCACCTCAACCCCATGAATCCTTCCTCCCTGCTGCAGGTTTGCTCATCCCCAAATCCTGGTCCAGCCTCAGGTTCTCAATGCCATGGAAGTCTGGAGATCGTGGATGAGGATCAGAGGGATAACAATGCTAGCCCATCTTCAGTGGGGGCCAGAGGAGGCTGTGGAGGAGAGGGGAGCAGGGATTTCAGGAGCTGGCAGTGAGGTCCTGTCGTGTATCCACCACTTCACCCAACAAAAATAAGTAGTGATGGTCCACTGCTGTTATAGGGCAGAGCACCACTGTGAAGTCATCTCTTTGGCCAAAAATAAAAAAGAGGGAGCAAAATACCTACATATAGAATAAGCAAGATTCTTGATTTTAAAGACATGCATAATCACACACTAATAGGTTCAAGAAATTCAATTAAATAAGAAATCTAATGGGTGTATGCTGGTTTTGCCTTTGAAGACATTTTTTTTTGGAAGTGTGAGCAACTATTTGTGTTTGGAAAGGAGCTCAGGTTAAGCATCACAGCTCAGCCTCTCTGCTGGCTTTAACTGCTGTTGGGGAGGTGCGTTATGGCCTCGAGTTGTGCATTTGCAGAGGAAATATCACCCTGTCCAGATGCTCCAGTCTGCTCTTTCTGCTCAGAAAACCCCTCACGAGGCTCTCCCAGCGCATGAAAAACCAGGAAAAGAGCTCGGCACGTTTTTCCTTTTGCACGGTGGAACTCAGAGGTGAAACACAGTCATTTCAGTCTGGATCAGACTATCCTTTAGCAAAGTCCTAAGTCTAATTAACCCCCAAAATCGGCTGACAAGGTTCATTCCTCTCTGTTGCTGCCTAACTGGTCGTATGTACGCTGGGCATGCGGTACCTAAGTCAGATGCTGCTTTGTTATAATTAGGGCAGCAAATTTTGTTTTCTGTTTGGTACTTGCTGTTACATATTGCATGTAATGTATGGCACTGTTAAGGGAAAAAAATTGGAGTCAAAGTGCCTGGAAAGTTAGGTCTGCTCTGTAGCACTGTGAGATTGTTGACATCTGCCGAGGTTGGAGAGCTCAGTAAGCAGGAAATGGGGTGTCACTCTGAGTGGTAGTTTACCATTATCCTGGCATCCTAATGAAGTGTCTGCAGTGCACAGAGCTTCTGGATGGCATCTTAACGCACGGCTAAGCAAAAGCACTTCTCTCCTTGTCACTGTCATCCATCTGCCTGCACCCTACTGTAGCCAATGGGATGGAACCATGCTACAATGTGCTATAAGCCATTTAGAGTTGCACATTGCATAATCAGTCCCATCAAATATGTAAAAAATGACTATTATTGGTTATTTCCCTCAAACTCTGGCACCTGGAGTTCGATACATTAAAGTTTAACTTTTCTAAGTGCTGCTTCTTCCCATTAATTCCACATATATTTTTTGTTAAATGGGAGTGAGTTGCAAACTCATTGTCTTGGGTCTTGATAGTGGATCGCAAAAAGTTGTATGAATATTCATTGCAAATTCTACTTTATATTACACAGGATGAATTTATCAATTGCCCAGATAGAGCGGTTTCACACTATTCTCATTTTCTTTTGCAACAACTAATTCTGAGGCATGAATAAAAAGTAAATCAATTCGGATCACAAATTGCTTATTTTCTTTATAGCTAATATTAGTTAGTTTCAACACTTCTTATAGATTTTTTTTTAAAGCAAGAAAATATTTTACAATATATCTGCAATAGAAGATTGCCACAGTGTACTGCGAGTGATTAAAATTGGGACTTTTATGTTGCATGCAGTAACATTAAAATACCCTGACATTAAAAGTGGTATGAATAAGTGATTTATATATTAATACATTAAAACCTGTGTATCTTAGCCAGCATGACTTCCAGAATATGAAGACTTACTAAACGAAAGCAGAGTTTTGGGCAGTTGATGTGTCTGGGGGGGGAAAAAAAAAAATTAAGCCAACAGAGTACTCTCTTTTAAGCAAGTTTTCATTCCCTGATAACACCAAAGCTATCAAGGACTGGGGTTAAGCATTGTGTGACAGAGCAAGCTTCTAAAATGGGCAAGAGCGAGATGAATTGGCTAAGTCGGGTGTTTATTTATACAAACAAGAGGGCAGAACATAATTTAGTTGCATCAGGAATTTTTCACAGACATTAAAACTATAGCAAACATAACAGCGGGGATGCTTGCACAGCAGCACAGTGGGGAAGCTCACAGAGCGTCTGCCCACACTCCGGCTGGCTGTAGCCAGCGCCATAAGTCTCACAATTTCATTAACACTAGAAAATCCACCTAAACCACCCCGTTCTGATTTAAAAAAAAAAAAAAAAATCAAAGGGATGAAATAAACAACCAAAAAAAAAAGAAAAAAAAAAAAAAAGGAATTAAAAAGACCCCAAACAAGACCCGTCTTTTTCTCGGCAGCCGAATCAGTTGAGAATTGTTGGAAAAACTCTTGGCAGGCAGATTTTGCTGTAGCAACAGTGTGTGACGTTTTAACCACAGCAGAAATCTTATCCAAAAAAACAGAACAAGGTGAGAAGAGCCTGTAAGAAAATCAGGGAAAACCATGCCTAAAAAAGCCAACAACAACAAAAGGTGGCAGATCAATAGTTTGATATTTTATGCAGGATCATAAATCACTGGGTTTTTTTCAGCAGTTCAGCCATGAGGCTCGAAAGCATAAAAAGAAACCATGGCTTGTGATAAAATTAGGCATTAATGTGAAGCATAAATGCCATTTAACATTAAACATGCACAAGCCACCGAAAATGCCTGGAAAAAGGGAAATGGGCACTATAGTGAAACTATACAAAGTAAATCAGACATGAATAATGCAGAAGGTCTGAGGAGGGTCACGGGTCAGACCCCAGTACCTTACAAAATAATGAATGCATGTCAGGTTAGAGACATCCATCCCTTCCTAGCCAATGTGAGTTATTGGAGATAAACCCTGGACTTCCTGTTCTGAAACAAAGTGGCTTGTTGTAAACATCTACGTCCATTTAAAATTAATGATTAAAAGAAAGATTCGGTGGGATTCGCTTAAGTATTCTTTATGGACACGAGTGCTAAAGGTTACTTTCTTCATTCATTTTTACCCAGCCACTGTTAATGTTAGAGACACGTCATGTTTTCTTCTGTGCCCAAATGTTTATCCAAAGCTCATTTACAAAAGGGCTTATATAATAGTAAGATGGGTTTTTTTTTTCAATGCATTCTTCATTTAGATATAAACAAGAGAGCATCCCCACAGTTTTGCTCTGTTAAAGGGAGCCAGCCCTATTTTTAAAGACAGTAACCCAAATTCTAAATATATTTTCTATGATTCTTTTACACGCAAAACCATCTGTGATTCACTTCAGAGTATCCTGATCTGCTGAAATTATCCCCTACGTCTCCCAAAATTTCCCCCAAAAATGCGAAGAGGATTAGCCCTCCTCTCATTCTTTATTTGATAAATGTGATTATGATGACATGCCCTTCCAAAATTTTCCTGGGGAAAAAAGAGTCTAACTTTCCAAAATGATTTTTTTTCCCCCTCAGATTTTCACCAATTCTTACAATAAAAATAATGTAATTAAACGCAATATTGTTTATTTTTATCACAACTGCTCTGCTTCCTTTTCTAGACTTAGCTGGAGAATTTAACAGCTGTTCAGAGTGTTTTCCTTCTTTTTCACCCTGCACTGCTGGGCTTCATGATACTGCACAGGGAAGGGGATAACTTTTTCCCCATCTATTTGTAAAAACCCATGCTTAAGTGTTTCCTCCCTCCACTTGTGCAAGATAAAGAGAAAAACCTAAAAAAAAAAAAAATTAAAAAATCTTTCTACTCAGGGATCTGAAAGAGAAAAATTTCTAGGAATGTGGAACTGAAGGCATTACAGAAATAAAGCAAATACATAGGTACTGCAAATGAAACATAAGATCTTGCATCTGATCTGTTAAATATTCCATCAACAAGGTCAAGAGTAAAGACAAGCCCAGCCACAAAAACTGAAGCAAGAGTAAGCTCTAATAAAAAAAATGAACAGTTTATCCTCTTCAGCTTCTCAAGTGGAAAAACAAATTCTTTTATACTGAAGAAAAATCAAGCGTGTATAGAGCATTTTCAAAAAAACCTCACCAATATCAACCATTTTAATGAAAGAGTACCCAATATTTTCATGGAACTATGAAAGGGAGCAAGAGTGAGTGTTACAGCAAAAAGCCTGGGCTCAGCAGCTTTGTGTGGGAAATGGTGAAATGTGACTGTGATTTATAATGAGAAAAGGTATCTACAACATACAATTTTCTACCTAGCTGCAAATAATAATTCATAGTGATGTCCCTTCCAGATAAAATACCTTTGCAATGTAGGACTCATGTGGTAAAATGATCATGATAAATGTCAGACCAGTGCAGGTAACGGCTTTACAAACCATTAAGATTAGCTGGCTCTTTTTTTTTGATGATAACAGTAACCATGCTGTGACTCTATGTGGTAATAATATCTCAGTACTGATAAATGCCAGAGCCAGGCAGAGGTGTTTATCATTCCCAGTTCAGAAATGCTGACTAAAGTTACCACATGTTGCCTGGTTTTTCTTCTTTTACAATGGACTAGCAATTAACAAATAGACCGATGCACAACGTAATTTTGTGCAAAATTTCTATGGTTTTTGTGCTTTATTGCCTACCTAAATATCCCCTATGTTCCACTACTGACGACATTGGTAATGTAAGCTCTAAAACAAAGCTTTCTACCTTTGCCATTCTCTCAATAAATAACTTTTTTTTTAATATAAATTAATATGGGGAGGAGAGCTATTTTATCTCTTTTACATATACACCTCACAAAGAATTGCAGCCTCTGTGAGCAGCAGAGGGTGCAGGGATGTGGTTCCCTGTCTGGTATCTGTGTTAATCAGTACAGAGCAGAGACACTGCCATCAAGAGAACATGATAAAGTTTTACTGTACAACACTTCCTTGTAAATATTCTGCAACAGACAAAGAGTGAGCCCTTCCTTCCACTGAGCTTGCCCCTGCCTCAGTGTCTCAGTTCCACTCACTCCCACTGAATTCTCAGGAAAAAACAAAACAAAAAAAAAAACAAATAAAAAAAAACCCCACAGAATTAAAAATTGAACAACTTGAGAAACTTTATTTGTGAAGTTGCTGGAGAGGCAAGGCAGCCTCAATATAAATATAACTAATCTAGTGAGATCATGGCATGTCTTGTCCTGTCACAGCATAGCCAGGGAAGGGCAATGGAGCTGGGGAAGGGTCTGGGGCCCAAGGCTGGTGAGGAGTAGCTGAGGGAGCTGGATGTGTTTAGCTTGCAGAAAAGGAGACTCAGGAGGGACCTTAGTCCCTCTCTGCAACAACCTGACAGGAGATTGTAGCAGGGTAGAGGTCGGTCTCTTCTGCCAAGTGACAAGTCACAGATTGAAAGGAAGTGGCCTCAAGTAGTGCCAGGAGAGGTTTAGGTTGGGTATTAGGAAAAATTTCTTCATTAAAGGGATTGCTAAGCTTTGAAACAGGCTGCCCAGAGCAGTGGGTGAGTCACCATCCCTGGAGGGATTGAAAAGCCATGTGGATGTACACTGCAGGACATTATTTGGTGGTGAACTTGGCAGTGGTGTAGTAAAGGTTGGACTCAATGATCTTGGGGGACTTTTCGAAACCAAATGATCTTGTAATTTTATTTACGCACGCCAAGAAGCACAAATAAAAAAGCCCAGAGAATTTTTACCCCCTTCCTATAATAAATTAACTTCTGAAAAATTAGTATAATTTTCATTTGTAGCTTCAGACCTATTTCCACTGGGCAGTTCACCCATAGAACAAAACTGAACAGTAGTAATGGCTTGTGGCAGAAAATATCAAGGGATGACTGCACTGCAAGGCTGGGGGAGGTTGTGCTGTTCAGAAGTTAAGGTTTTTTGTAGGGCAAACCAAAACAAGGGAGAAATACACAGAAAGTGTGCTCTTCATTTGTGTTCAACTTCATTATCACTATTGTCAATTGCTTGACTTCCTGTAGAATAAGTCCATAAGAAAGTTTGCTTTTTTTTTTTTTTACTGGAAACTAATACCTATGCACTGCCTACTTTTAAGTCTTTGTGTTCCATGTCTATATGATTGTAAAAATTAAAAACAATTTCAATATAAACATCTATATCTGTGGGTATGAAGTATTAATCTCAACAGGAATTGACAACACATGCTGAGGAAGGAATATTATCCTAGTGATTTTAATTTTTAAATTAAGCTTGATTGCAGGAAAATTTTAGCTTGAAACTTTTTTTTTGGTGCAACCTTTAAATCAAGTCACTAATCACCACGTATGCTTATGCATCACCTACTGCAACTGGGAGTTAATCCTGATTGAGATCTCTGAGTGCTAGGGTAATATGAATATTAAATAGGAACATATACGAAGAATGATAGGTGATAATTAAATCATAGATGATAAGATCAGAAAAGTGTTCTCAGGTTATCTGGGGCATGTAACATGCAAGATGTTTTCCCTACGTCAGACCTACTGGTACCTTATCTAATCTGTTCCTAAATGAAAGCACAGTTGTACATGGCTTTGCTTTAGTTGCAACATCTTAGACAAATCGATGAAAATATCAGCCAAACCTTTCCCACAAAACTATGAATCATGGTAAAACAGGAAGATATACACCTCAACAGAAATGACAGAATTGTTCTTATCACCCCAAAGGTGAGATTAAAGCCCTTAGTGCTGCATTCTTTATTACTGATTTTAAGTTCAAAACACAATTTTTTTTCACTGCAAAAATTCCAGTTGTGGGATGTTATAGATATGAGAAAATAGCTACAGTGAAGTAGTTTTTCAAAATAGTTTTTCACATGGATGAACTACTAAAAACAATAGCAAATTTTGTATTTCCAAATATGATGGGATGTTAAAGACAGAGATTCATAAATATACTGGATTTAATTATAATGAATAAAAAAAATTACCTAGGAAGTACACCTCTCACAGAAACTGCAGCACTGGACAAATGTAATTCCAAAGGATAATTCCATTTAAGATGTGGGTCTCTCAGTTCTTGGGGGTATTTTATCCAAGGAAGATGGTCTACCAGTCTAATAAAATAAGTTAAAAGTAAAAAAAATATTTTTCTGTGAACCAGAAAATGGTTTCTTAAGATTAACAGAGAATTTTTAATCTTTGCAAACTACTTTTGTTCTCTGATAAGGTGAAAGAAGGTATGAAATATTGTGGTTTTAACCACATACTCATGATGACTTTTCTTATAAGGTACCACCTACATCACTGTGCAAAGCAATGTCTTAATGTGGCATTCAAGTGGTTATTTTCTTTTTTCTCCCCTTAGAAATCCAGGACAATGCCACTCGCATCAAATCTATAAGGAACCTGGTAAAGAAGCTCCCTAGACCCAACTATGACACCATGAAAATCCTTTTTGAGCATCTACAGAAGTAAGTAGAACTGTGGTACTGACAGATCAATAATATTACAAAAAAGGAATCGGTGTGCAGTGTCCTAATCCTATTGGAAGTGTCATCCAAAATACCAAAGATAATTACATTCTTTGGCAAAACTAAGCATGATTTATGGTATCTATGGATATCCTATTCCTGCACAAAAAATCTGGATGTCTAATCAAAATCCCAAATTTTAACTCAAGTAGAAGGCAGGACAATTCTGTTTCCTTCACTGCAGTCATAAACGTTGGGATTACCATGTCACAGGTGCATTGAATTGGGCAAATGGAACATGTTCCAGATTGCATTCAGTTTGGCTGAATTTCCCCAGGAATGGCCTTTTGGATGATCATGTTTTCAACACTTAGGTCCCTGCTGTTCCATCACCTGTACTGTTTTTGTGCTGTGTTGAGGTCAGAAACAGCCTCACTCAAGAAAACACAGCAAGTGCTCTTGTCCCACAGAAGGAGCTTGTGACAACACAGAACACCTAAGAAATGCTGAGGAGATACTTGGAAGTGCATCTTTGCTCTCCTAACATTGCTGAGATACCACAGAGGCAGAAAAACAACCCTGTGAGGCTGCCCCTCATCACTCCCCTGTGGTTTCCACGCTCATTGAGCTGCTTTTGCAAGAGACGGGAATCCAAGAAAACCAACTCAGGGTGTCACGTTCAGGTTTTCTTCTTGTGCCTCATGGCATTAGCAGTAAAATAGCTCACATGGCTCACTCAGACACCCACTAGAGCTGCTTGACCTGCAGGATGAGCAGGGAGGCCTCAGGGTGGGGATATGTGAAGGGCAGGGAGCTGTGACCCTATTCCTCCTTGCTGTTGGCACTACTCACGCTATTTTCTACAGTCCCTTTTCAGCCAAACTGCCCCTAAAACTGAAGGGACATCAAGATCTGGGCCCCATCAAGGCACAGAGGAGTATTTCATCCCAGGAATGATATACTGATCCCAGTGAGGGAGTGATAAAGGCTCCAAATGAAAGACCACTCTGAGCTTATAATGAATGATGCCTTTATAGTGATCATTTCTTGGCATGTGCATGTAAGAGATGTAGATCCTTTATCTTGTTTTGCAGCTTCCAGCTGAAATGGCAAAATGAAGTCCATATAGTTGTGGGGATGTCCCCATTTCATTAAGCATGGAAGGATTTTAAGCAGTCCATAAAATGACTGAGTTTGGCCTTGCAGAAAAACAGTTTTCTGTGTGTTCATTTGATGTACTGTGTGCACACATTTTCTCCTTCAGCAGGTTATCTAGAGAAGGATGATAATTTATTACTGGCAATGGAAGAATAATAAGGGAAATTATTTCCTGGGAAGAACACGAGTGCAAGGAGTGGGTACACGCTGTCAGCACTGATATGCCATATACAAAATTTACAGCACTCTGTGTGGCATTGATCTTAACCTGAAAAAGTTTTGTTGCCATGTCTTAGGGGAGAGATATCAGGTATACACAATAAGTCTTTGATCTCATAGTTAAATCACTTGATTGAGACTCAGGAGACGTGGGTTCAGTTCTTGGCTTTGACCGGATGTTCTGGGTGACCTTGGGTAAATCATTTAATCTCCCTGTGCCTTGGTTCCTTGTTTACAAAATGATGATAATACTTCCTTTGTCTGCCTTGGCTTTTTAGAGCATAATCTATTTGGGACACCAATTGTTTCCTGCTGTGGATGTGTAGAATAACTGGCGAAATTGGACCCACGCTGGTGGTTTTTTGGAGAAAAGAAAATAAAAAGGCAAAATAGAACTGCTAAAATAGAGGGAATAAAATATCAATAATTCATAATGCAGAGGTACACCGAGGCAACACAGTGGCACAGTGATGGAAGGCAGGAAGATGTAACAGTGGAGCCATTTGGGGGTTTAAGCATTAGGGGAGTAATTGTCTGAGTCTCTCTGAAGAAGGTCAATCTTCTTCTCTGCCTCAAACACATCCTCAGGAAAAGATAGGGCTATTCCATAAGCTTTGCTCCATTGATATGGAAGCAACAATAGAATAGATATTAAAAGCTCAAAAAATACCCCCTAAAAATAAAACATATGTGTGTTCTCTTGAACTTGTTGATGCTAAAGACAGGGGTCAGTCTCAATGATCTCATGGCTCTATAATCAAGAATGAAGTAGTGCACTTACATTTTCAGTAATGATGTGATGCTTATATTATGCAAACATAGACAGTGTGCGTTTGTTTGTGTCAGTCTAAGAAATATGACTAGTTTGCAGAGGTTACAAAATGTAGGGTTATATTAATTTTGGGGACACTCTTCAGAAGAGGAGTGTCAGTGTCCCTCAGCATGGACTTGCACCACCCCCTCTGATCACAGGCCTTTCTCAGGGCAAATCACAAGAGTTTCAAAAGTTTCTGGTTAGTTGGAAAAATAACTAAACTGGCTTTATTTGAGCCATATTACTGCAGTTTCTATATTTGCTGGTTGAGATGGCTGTTCTTGCCCAGGGTTGAACTGGTCTTAGGGGGATTCTGGTGGGAGAAGATGAGGGATTGCAGCTATGCTATTTCCATGGCATTCCCCTCTTTCTCCTACCCTTCTTCTACTCCTTTCTTCCCTGTCAGACAGACAGAACAGGGCTACACAGACCTGGACCATGGGGCTGTTAAACCTGTGATTTCCGTACAGCATGTGCCTCACTGAAACTCAGCACGAGAATCCAACCTTTGCCTTATCCTAAGCCAGTCTGCAGCAATCCAGTCTGCAGGAGCAGGTCCAGATCAAGCAAAAATAACAATGAGAAATGCACTTCAGAAGGGTCCTCCTTAGAAACCCAGACAAAGCAGGTGATGAGAGAGCCTGTGAGAAAGGCCTGGCAGCAGGGATTAACACCCATGCCATATATCTCTCTTAAACCAAGCTCTCTGAAGCTGCAAGAAGCCACAGTGCAGAGTATGCAGTCCACAGGAGGTGGATTAAAAGCAAAGCTTGGGGCTGCAGTACCTGTTCTTTCAAGATTTCACATTTGATAGGAAAAAACACAACCCACTGATGTCCCTGTTCATCTTTCCATGAAATCTCTTCTACTTAAAAGCAAAATAGACAAAATATGGGGCTGAACAGACATATCACATAACTCTTGTCAGTCTAATTCCATAAGGAATCGCTCTATTATGACTCATGCTGGAAATAATTGAGCACAACTACTATTAGGCCATTCGTGCTTCTTCCCAAAGATGAGCAGATAGACTTTACACAGGAAAGAAACAACAAAAACCCAACCTGAGTAGAGATTTTCCTGAATAAGGGGCTACAGAAAACAGCCTGTTCTACTCAAACATGTTTAGGGAATATTTACTTGCTCTGTACAGCCCATATATTTCTGCCCCATACACCAGTTCCACAGGTCTCCTCTCTTTCCTCTTCTTTATTTACAAGTGACTTTTACTCCCAAACAAAGTGAGCTACTCACAGGTACGGGATAAAACTGATGCACCTTTCTGGTGCCATTTTTTGGGTGCACACAGAACATTAAATGATGCAGAAACCTTGTCTTGGCTCTCTGCACAAACATGAACTGAGCACAATGAATCCCTGTCTGAGAAACGATTATATGTACTCAATAATTTACTCACAGAATTGTAATACAAGTTAGGCAGAAGAATTTCACTCTACACAGTGTTTTATGACCTGTTTTCACCACAACACCTTGAGGTAGCTGTTACACACCCATTGGGAAACTGAGGCACAAGAAGTTTAAACGACTTAAAGGCTCAGCATAAACCAGCAACACAATCTAAAAACCTGGAGGGGATTTTTTTTTTTTCATTTGCACAGAGGCTTCTCCAGTGACCACAAAACTTCTCTTTTCTCCCTCATGCAAAATGCAGCAGGGAGGAGGAACACCCTGGCTGGGTCCTCAGCGCTGCGCTCTGAGCTGGCGAGGGCGGACGCCGCTCTGCTCCAGAAGCTGTGTGCCTGCATTATACAGCACTGTGCCTGAGCTCGTAAGCTGTGCTTATTAATGTTAAATTAATGAATCTCAGCCTGCTCTGCTTATTAGGTTGAGCTCCGTGCCACCACAAGGCAGCTCTGCGACTCCCAGACCCCGAGCTGTGTCACATCTGACCAGGCTGGAGCACAGGGCAGCCAAGCTCCGGTCTGGCTGTGCCCATCCTTGTGGACACCCCTGCATGGGGATGTGTCAGAGGCAAAAACCCCTCTCCTCGATCCTGATTCTCCCTCACAAAGGCAGGATAATGTGTGTTATTTACAAAACTATAAAAGGGATGTTGAAATAATTAAACGGGAAGGCAGGGGCCAGCTCCCATCCCTCTCCCTTACGTGGGAAGCGCGGAACCCAGATGCCCAACTGTGGAAGATATTCTTCCAGCAGCAGCATCTGCCTCCTTGGCAGGCACTTCAGGCAAGTTGTCTGGGGAGCTCTGCAGTTGCCTCTTGGTTTATCACGTGGATCTGTTAATGTGCCCTATCTGGCTGGCTTGTCCAGGCAGGAGCTGATTTGTTTTAATTCACCTTTGAATCTAAGAAATTCTATTTATTTTGCTCCATTTTTTCCCCCATACTCTACATAGCATGGCAAGTAATTTTCAGATGCCACCCAGGCTTTCTGCCCTTTCAGAGGGAGTGTGTTGATTTTCTTCCTGATTGTCTTCCCCCTCTGCCCAAATTCTTCATTCTTACTAATTGTTTGCATTGATTTCACTGGAAATACGCTCCTCATCAAGGGTAGAGCTGTATATCTAAGACAAACCCACTGATATTAATATATTATTTAACAAAAGTCATAATTATTCATCCTCAGCTGTTTTGACAATAAAACCAAACTTCCACCATTTTCACAGGTCTGTGAATAGGGAAAAAACATCCAACCTTGAAAGGAGTGGGGAGGAACAGTCCCCCCACATCAAACCTCACAACCTTTGGCAGCAACAGTCTGAAAAGCCAAGGTTTTTTCAAACTGTATGCAGCTAAACAGACTTGTTTCTATCTATTAAAAACTAAGGAAAAAAGAAAATGAGCAGAGCCATGCATAGCCAGCAGCCCACAGTAGCCTGCACACCAGGACACAGTGACAATGTGATGACAAATCCAGCAGCAGCACCCAGAATTCTGAGGGAAAACCAGAAAACGAAGCTAAAGTGCAGCATATAGTAATGCTAAGCAGGGGATGTCTGCAAACTTTTTTTTTTTTCCTCCAAATTGGTGGAGGAAAGATGTAGCAAACATATGTGATTTTCACTTGCTAAACTACGTGTCATATCAGCAGTTTTCAGGCAGACTTGTGTAATAAATGTAGGCTCAGGAGAACCCTTTTCTCACACAGCAAAAGAACAGATTACACTGAGAACCGTGCAAGTTTTCTATTAAGAAAAAGAATAATAATAATAAAGGTAAAAGCTACTGAAAACTAAAAGCAATCCCCAGAATGGAGGACTACACAAAAAAATTTATTTGGTGAACCTATGGAAGACCTACAACCCAAAATGTGGAACAGGCACTTAAGTTTTCCCTCAGGAAAAATGCCCAAATTTAGAAAGGTGCAGAAGCCCTTAAATGAAGGCACAAGAAAAACTAGTTGTTGAAATTATTTCCTGAATCAAGACCTTTCTTTATAATCAGGCAACTCTTGAGCATCTTTTGGTTTTCAGCCATGGGACAGGAGCAGGGAGAAAAGTTTAACTGTGCTCCTACAAGCTTTGGGGGAGCAGCTACTGGAAATGTGAGGAGGAGAAACCTCCTCCAAAGGAGTAAGTAGATGGACTGACCAGTTACATAAAAGACTCAAGTATACCTGACTGGCATTTTAAGATTTATATGAAATGATTTAATCATCTTTTAACTTGAGAAGAGCAAATATATATTGAGATGTGCTTTTGAGCACGTGCTTTTCTCAGTTTCAGCTATAGAAGAGTTTTACAAAGGAGCTGGAGCAATGCCAACACTCATCCCACTTACCACAGCTTCCCGGGGCTCATTTTGGGGGAAGGAGAAGAATTAAACCCTTTTCCTCTCTGTTAAGCACACATCAGTCTACTAAATTCACTCTCTGGAAGTAAGTGGACACAAGAAAAAGTGCACCAGGCACAAGTGTGCACAGGACAGGAATAATAGTAAATTCTGGGTTAAAGGCAAAAAAAAAAAAGTCCAGTCTCTCAGAAGCATCTTTGTGCATTTTGATTTTTGGGGTTGGGGTGACCTGCTACTGAGGGTTTTGCAGTTATGCCAAACCCTGCTCTTTGAGGAATAAGAAAGTTTACAAAGTTCAATTCTTCCCCAAAGAATGCCTTAGTGCTTAGTACTTAGAACAAGAAGCATGATGTGTAATTAAAGCCACATTCTCACCCCTTGCTTCCATCTACTTCCTATTTCTGCAACTGCATTTAAAAATATAAACCCTGATTTTCATAACAGTCAGGCAAATAATTGCACTGAGTACTCTTCAATGCTACCAAGTACTGAACTGGTGTATCAGCAAATAACAGAATGATAAAAATAATTAACATAGTTTTAATTTAAATATTTATGACACAGTTGACTCTGTGGCTGCACGGCACCATTGTGCTGAGTGCAGTACACAAATCCTGATAGATAGAGCCCCTGTTTCCAAGAGCTCCTATTGTTCATCCCACATTACTCAATATCAAATGATCTCAAAAAAAGCTTTTCAAACATTAATTAAATCTCCTAACTTCCTTTTCAGGTCAGTAAGTTTTATTATCCTAGTTGTGTAGATAAAGAAAGTGAGGAATGGAGAGGGTGAGGCACTTCCCCACCACGACACAGCCAACACTTCTCACTTCCACTCTTTGCTTGCCCCCCAAATCCCCCAGATGAGCCCCCCAAGCCTTTGAAGGCTCATCCATGTACTGTGGGTGTACGTGTGCATCTGGCCAGCACATCCCAGGGAGGGCTGGTTACTGCTAAGGACTCTTCAGTTAATCAGGACCACATGAGGATCCTGCTTCTGGTTTGCACTCACACCAGCTTCAGCAAAATATCACCGGCAGAGTTAATTTATGTGATTTTGTAACCTCTTAATATTGCTTGGGGTTAGTGTTCTTTCCAGCTCAAATTCTTTTTTTTTTTTTTGTTGGCCAAAATTAGGAGTGCTCAATTCATTACAATGGCTCTTTCCCCTTTATTTCTTTTTTTATTTGGGGAGATTGGGCCCTAACACACTAACATTCACAACCAGGTCATCAAAGGGTAAATTGCAATGCTTTTCATTTTTGTGCCTAAAGATACGTGATTTTTCTCCGCATTAAGGTTTTGAAATAAATAATTTGCTTGAAGTTTCTCAGACATTCATTGGAACTTAAACAAAACAAAACAAAAAAGGTTTTAAGGCCAAAATGTCAGCATTCTGTGCAAAATAATTAATAGAACACAATAGGATCTATTCTACTATTGATTGAAAGGGAATTTATGCAGGTAATTCATTAAAGCTAGTGAGAGTTTGGCATGTAAATCCCCCAGCACTTTGATGGGAAAACAGATCCTGATTTTTTTTTTCAAATAAGCTATAAAATACATGATTTTCAGTGGCAAATATATAAAAAGCAAAAGCAAATACCTGAACAGCTAGGGCCCTGCTCTGTGAGGGTTCTGGAATGACATTAGATCAAATCCTTTTTCACACACTGCGAAAGAGGCAACAATCATTTCAATCACCATGTTAAGAGAATCAATACAATTTTTCCTTCCAGAGAATGGTACTTTACATTCCAATATTTACAGGCTATCACCTTCATACATCTCTTTTTGTGGTCAAGTGCATGATTACTACTTCTGACAGGGTATTGCTGATTTTCGTATGAAGACCTACAAATTCTTGTAAATAAAAACCAATCTGAAAAAGAAAAAAAAATGAAGAGCAAATCTGTGGACTGGAATGCACCCTACTTGTAATGGGAACAAAAAGCTGGCAATGAAATATAAACCTAAATCACAGCAGAATGACCTACTTTAAGGCATTTGCCAAAGAGACAGTGTTTTAGACAGCTCCTCTGAAGTAGCGTCTTTATGTCTATGCCATCTGCAGATTTATTATTGTGCTTTAGAAAAAAAAGAAAGAAAGAGAAAAAATTTAAAAAAAGGGAAGAAAAACCTACAGTATGCCTGAACAAAACTCAGATTCATCTATAGAAAGATTCCAGTACTGTGGGCACCACACCCACACCTACTGATGTGGTCCAAGTTTTTTCTTTAGAGGCACCTAATTAAGAAACCCTGACTCATTTACATGGATATGTTTGATCTAAATTACACTCCAAACCACACCAAATTAGGAGCATCTGTGAATGCGAAGTGTTTGTTCCCAGTGCCTGGTAGAACAGGGCCAGTTTCTGGACGGCACATGTTCAAGTGACGAAAAATATTTCAGATGTAACATACTTCTGAGACCCACTTTTCCACTAATAATTCATAATGAGTTAAACCAGTATCTGTGCTTCAGCGATTATTTCAGGCTGGGGAAAAAAAAAATGTCATTTTACTTTTTAAAGGAAGGGCGGGGGGAAAGCGGGAGTTAGCAACCACCTAGTTTGGTGGGGTATTAACACAACAATTAGCTGCAATTTAAATCTGTGCAGTGCATTTGTTTTCAGATATACTTTACACCTAAAGCCTGGACTGAAGGAAAATATAAATTAATGATTGGTTGTTGTTCACAAACAAGACCTTCTGCCTTGGTGAATGGTCTTCCCTCACCCAGAAGAGCCTGGGTGGAGGGCAGGGTCTGAGCCCAAAGAGGCAGCACCCTACATAACCCTAACATGAAAAAATCAAGACCACCAGATTTAAGAGTGGTGCCTCCTTTTCCAGGCTGCATTGCTGGTGGCTGACTGTGCCTGCTTGCAGCCCAGAAAGCCACTTTTTACAAAAACGGGTCCTGTGGCAATTAGGAAACTTTTATCCCGCTTTCCCATCTCCCACTAAGAGCAGCAGGGGGGCTGCAGAAGCCACTGGTTGCTGCTTTGCTGCCTTGCTGACAAACTGAATAAAAAATAGCCTTAATCTCACTCTAAGCAGCCCAAGAACCAAGGAGTGTAAATCCGAATTCCACGCTGGGTTTGCAATTCCCTGGTGCAATTTGGCACGACCTTTGGATTTGGCCCATAGTGTTTGGCAGCCACCTTTTATTCTTTCCATCTTTTATACTTTGTGAATAGTCCAAGTTACATAATGCCAGTGACAATTTGTTTATGGCGAGCGTTGGAGTCACTGTTTTATGATTACATTCAAACTTTAAGCCACATTTTGACATCTAAGGATCATCTTGCATTCTTGTGTACTCTATACAATGAAGGTTTGTGTTCCAGTAAGGAGAGGGGGGGGGAGAGGAACTTTATAAATAACATGACTCCTTTTGTCTGAAGAGATTTTAATACATTTGTCTGATCTACTGCTTTTGCAGTAGCTAGAATATAATTTGAATATATTAATATTTTCAGCAACTGTGCTGAGAGAGCCCAGTTAATAACTTATGCATGGGTGTATAGATACACTTCAGACAGAGGTAGTTTTTAGCCCTTATGTTGGTAATACTTAGAAACACACAATGAAAGAGCCTGTTCTTTCCTCCTCTTTGTTGTGGGCATGCATTGTGATGGTATGGAGCCAGTGTTCTTTCTGTTGTCTACACAGCCTGGATTCAATAAGCAGTTATATATGCATATTATGACAATGTGGTCAAGGAAACCAGATTTTTTTACTATACCTTCATGTGCCTGTACAGTATAAAATCTGGTATTTATTTTTCTTGTCCTCATTCAATATGTTAACAAAATCATAATTTGATACAGGTTATGTTCACTTTATAATTAAAATTATAGAGTTAGATGAAAATACAGCAAGATGTTGCTGAATGGAAAATATTTATCTTTTCATACATTACGCATTATGGTGCTATGTAAAATCATAAATCTGTGAAGCAGCTCTCTCCAGCCAATTTGCCTCCTCCCCTGGTCCACAAGATGCAACCAGTTACCTCCTCTAAGCTGAGGATTCCACACCCACCTCAGCCCTGACATTAGATAGCACCACCACATCCTCTCCAGAGCTTTGCTTTGGTCTTCCAGAAGAAGACCCCTTGCCATGGAGATAAGCCAAGAAAAAGGAATTCAGAAAAGTTCTGTCATTTTTACAGCTCCTCCCGTAGCTCTCCTAGCACCTTCATAGAAAAAGCACAAACTCTTTTGCACCATGTTCTCTGTGTCAGCACTAGACTCAGGCTCCCCAGACCACCTCAGGATAGCACTTCATCCATCTGGAAGCTGTTCTCACCTCCCAGATCATTGCCATCCACACTGCCAAGTGCAGGCCTTCACCAAACACCATCAGCAGCCACCATGCAATCAGCACAGGGCATATGGGACAGCCCTGGAGCATATGGAAGCTTTCCAATAAGTGAAGTTTACTGGGAACATCAGTTTGCCTTGTTCAAACCCTCAGTCCAGAGAGGATTTCCACAGGGCTGTGGCAGCCGTAGTAGCAGGCAACTTTAACCACCTCAGACAACCCAGATTGTTTCCATGTCTGGATAAGGGTCTCATAAAAGTGTCATCAGAATGAGTTTTCATTCCTTCAGAACATCTACCCTGTGGAAGTCACTGCAGCTGCTCTGGACTCAGAGCCAGCCCTGAGATTTCTATCACAGGGCAAATTTCAAGTCTTGTTGAACACATTTGGGATCTCACCTGGCTTCTATGACGGGGAGCTGCTTAACTTTTCTAGATTATAAAGAAAGAGCTTTCCATTACTTCTCATATTAAATTATGTTTATCCAGCTCTGCATCCTGAAACTACAATATGTGCTTGCTAAAGAGGCACTTTCTAAGCTTGTAAATCCATTTACAAACATTGACTTCAGGCTAGACATTTTCTGAGCACCTACAGAGAGGTGTCCTGGAAGCCATATACTGTGTGAATTGTCCAAAGGCTGATGACTGATATCAGGGCCTTGATATCAACAGCAAGATTGTCCCTGTTGTTCCTAAATCCTCCAATCTCTGTCAAATATGGTTTGGGTTAGGAGACTCATATATGTTTTCTCACCAGTTTTTTTAACTGTGGATTTTGTTCAGGGTCAGACAGAAGCAGATATTGGCAAATCTGGTCACTTGAAGCTTCAAAGATGAAAGAAATACCACTACTGAGAGAGGTAGGGCTGACTGTGTAGAGAAAAAAGACTTTTGTAAAGTATCTAAGGCAGTTAGACCAGAGTCATCTGAGACCAGCACATGTGTGAATGGGTATTTGACTTTAAAGGAACTAATGAGAAAATTCAAACCTAGTTTAAAGGCAGGAAATATTGCAGAACTTGAAGTACTACAAAGAGTGCTTCTTAGAAAGACACAATATATGGAAAATCCTCCACTCCAGGCAGACCCTGCATTTAGTGCAGCGGACTAAACACGTGCACAAAAAAATAAACATCAAGCTAAGGTGAGCAGACAAGACAGACAAAGTGTAAGTAGAAAAGACAATGCTGACATAGTAAATTCGTTGCTCAAGGGTGAGTAAAATGTAAATAAGTTTAAAGGAATCAAAGACTCGTGGCACATACTCACTAGTGCATTTAAGAGCTGCGTTCATCCTACTCGTGCTCAGTATCAGGGCTGAAACAATCGTGGTGCTGGGAGGCATGTTAAAGCATCTTTCAAATCTGATACAAATGCAGTGCATATATATTGCAATCGTAGCTTGTGGAGAGCTCAGAACTGAACCTGGAAGAGAAGGAATCCTGGTTGAGGTCAGATCCCATAGAAAATCATCTCTGTTGGGTAGATGGCTGCAAAAAGACTTGCATTTTAAACAAGATGGTGATAACATGGGATGAAAAATATGGAGATTTTATACTGGGGGCAGTGAATTGGCCAACATTTGAATTTTTTTCATTATTTAAAAAAGACTTGAAGCAAAATAATTTCTGAAGTAATTACAATGCTTTGATTTGATGTTTTTAAAAATGATTGAATGATTCTATGATATAAAAATTCAGAGAAAAGGAAAACTTTGGTGAGAGTTTGTTCCCTGACTTTCCTGGAATTCTTTGCCACATTCTCTGATTTCAATGTCAAAAATCACTGGGTTTCTCACAGAACTGGATAATTCATTCATGACACTGGACAAAACCAATGTGTTGATAGTGCAACTGTGTTTTTCATGGGCTGCTCTAGACTCACAAGCAAAGATGAATTTCTGAGCACGATGTCTACAGCTCAACATCCCAGGCTGAAATTCCACTCAATTGCCCCTTCTGGGCTCTAAGTCAGAAAGTAAACCTGTCATATCCAGGGCTGAGTTATTTGCTGTCAACTGGATTATAGCACAAAATGTTGTAATTGAAGGCTGCAAGAGGTTATAGATTGAACATAGTCAAAAGCAGTAACTCCACTTAGTAAAAGCAGATATCACCCAAAATGAGAGAAGTTAAGCTCTTATAAGGTGAAATTCTGACTCTGTTGTGGCTTCCAGTTGCTGGGATTTTTGTCAGTGACTTTCAGAGTAATCAGAATTTCACTTGCTGCCCAGAGAGAGATGCTGCAAAGGGTGTGATGAAGTGAAAGTTAAAATAACTCTTAACCTGGGGCTTCCGAAATACATTTTCTGAGCAGAGACTACTGTCTAACTCAGTGTTTTCATGATGTAGCAATGCAGACAGCCCTTCAGGGGACCAGGGGGATAAAGCTGTGCTGCTGGAGTACAGCTGGGATGTGCAACCAGAGCCACCCTGCTGTAAATAGTGAAGCTCCCATTGTTCAGCACCCTGTGGGACAGGGGGAACTGGACTACTTAGGCATAACTGTAAGGTACAGTTTGTGAGAAGTGACTTCAGAAAGCTGTAACATCACTGAATCCCTGTGGCAGTGCTGACACCTTCCACCTGAGACCCTCCTTTGAAAGGTAGGGATTACTGGAAGACAGAGCCTAGAAGTGTCTGACAGGTGCACTAATTTTACTGGGAGCAGGAGGATTAAATTATAATACAGAGTCTCATCATCTTTCTACCTGCCAAACCAGTAAATCTAAACCAAAGAACGCAGTTGATGTGCCTCTGGGAAGAAGGGACACAGGGTCTCCTGTGTGTTTTCCATGTCCCCTCTGCTTTGGGTGTGCTGCTCAGAGTGGCTTCTCTCACTGAGTTACAATCCAGAACTGGTGGCTCTGCTTTTTTGCCATGTACTTTCTGTTTGTCCATCATTAAGCACATCAAAGCCTCAGTGTCCCCATCAGAAAACAATGCAGTTAATAACATTAATCCACCTTTATTAAGAGCCTTTAGCTCTATGGAGGAGCACCGAATATTATTAAGACAAAGACAAGAGGATAATAAGGAAACGTGTTTTTTCCCTTGCTGACCTAGTTTCTAACCTCACTTTAAAATCTTCCCTTGATTTTAATTATGCTTAATCTAAAGCTAAGCTCACAAATCTAGCAAACTTAAGGGGATGCTTTTAAGTGAATTTTCTCGCCTGTCAGAGTTCCTCGAGCTTTCTGTGCTACAGTCAGGAGTTTATTTCCAGCTCAGGCACAGGGTTGGGGCATTTCTCTGCCAGCACAGTGACTGCTGGGCTCCTGAGCTCAGGCACCACCTTGCTCCACTTGAGCCTGGGCACCACAACATTCTTCACAGAACAATTGCAGTCCTTTTCTCATCAGCCATAGCCAGAGGCAGCAATAAGGGTGAAGGATATCTATCATGAAAAGTCCAGTGTCAATGTGTTCCCCCAATTTATTTACTGACCTTCAATGCAACAGCCATACTCCTGACCCTCATGAGATGAAGCCTAAGGGGAAATGGCACTGAGCACCAATTCCATATCCTGTTGTTCTGTGGTCTAAATTAAGTGCTAATTAATTACCACTGGCATCTTTGGCATTGCCTGTCAAATTGGATTTAGGATATCCTTTCACTGTTTAAACAAATAGCCCTACATCTAAAGCTAAAATCCCAAGTGTCAGCGTTTTCTTTACTTTTAAATTTTTATTTTAAAATCCAGTGAGTATGTTCATGGATTTTGCAGGTAGAATTCAAATAAAAGAAACAGGAATTGATATTGTCAATTTTGATTAATAGTCCCTCATTAATAAACATCCTGTTATTCAGTTTCCACCTGCAGTTGCTGATGTTGCCTGGAATCAATTAACTCATATAATTTGATTTATTTTACAAAGACATTTTTGGATGTGCTGTGCTGATGATAAAGGTTCTATATTTACAATTCGTGATTTAAGCTAGATTGTTACTAACTGCTTTTTATTTTTAACATTACAAGAAAATGTAGCTTTGGGCACTCTTGAACAAAAATATTTAAGCAATTTAAAAAGTTAAAGCTTTATTTATTTAAAATTATCTGTTCCCTTCTGAACCACACAGGCCACAAAAGTGTACAAATCCAGAACCTATGACAGGTTGGTCTTTACAATAAGCTAGTTGTTCTGGAGAAAAAAAAATAGATATCAGGAGTAGAATTAAAAATAATTTTTTTTAAAAAATCAAGCATAGCAGAGGTTACACCACCAGCCAAAAATACATTTTTGGCATTAAGGTGGTATACTTCTGTCTGAACACATATTATTCTACATAGTCTCACACTGCCTTTATCACTCTATCCAAACACCTCTAAGTGCATCAGCATCTGTCTAACATCTGTCATGGGGGGTTTTGCTCTCTCTCATCCCCTCCCCAAAGGAGGCTCCTGCTCACGGTGCCTGTGTGGCTTTTGAGCAGGGGTTTGCTCTTGTTTGAGCTACATTTGCTGCTACAGGGCTACTAAAGAAGGCAAAAATGAGTGCCTTGTGCACAGAGCTGCAGCCAGAGGAGGCCAGGATGCTCCTTGAGGAAGTTCATGTCCTTCAGCTGACTCCTACCAAGAGGCTGTGCCCAAACAGACAAACTGCAGGCACAACAGCAACATGGACTAGTCAGATCTGTCCTCTTAACTGCACCAGCCAGAACCATCTTGCATTCATACACAAAAAATTAAAAGGCAAGCCAAGCTGGGAGGACAGAGTGCTGGCTGTCAGTAAATGGAAGAACTTAGCAGGTCACCTAGTGGGATCAGTTTTCCAAAAGGGAGACCTGGAATTTTTTGTAATAGAGAAGATTTTGTGGAAAGATATTGAATCCACCTCTTTGATACAATTTGGTTTGGGGGAATGGGACCTGATCCTTTGCCCATACCAAGGTCTCTGGTGGAGCCACAGTGTGGTGACAGGTTCCTGCCCTTTCTGTCCATGCAGCAGTGTGCCCCTCCTGCATTTGGAGCTTCTGTAACTCAGAAGATACCCAGAAAAACAAACAATCCCAAGGCTGAGGTGCATATAAACTGTTACTGCTCTCACAGCTCCTCAGTGGAGCAGGAGCACCTCCCCTTGTGCAGAGGAACAATCAGGACTTCTCCAAAGCACTTTCCTGACTGAAGCCCCTGTAGTATCTTTACTAAAGATATTTTAGGTACCTAAATGTGTTTTTACATGCTGTCCTCAGCCACTCAGAAGATAAATTCTTTCTCCACCAGACAGGCATTCTGTGTGAGGTGTGTGCAAAGGCAAGAGCCCACACTCTCTTCTGCAGGGTCGTGGCATGGGAAGCAAAGTTCACCCAGCGCTGAGGAGACTTTATTTTTAACTGTTCTCTTATTAAACCAGGCTAAGCCAGAATAAATGCCTTTCTTCAGCTTTTCACAGTCTATGCAGCCAACTGTGAAGCAATGTTCAGAGTCCGTTCAGTTATTATTCTCATTTAGGGCCAGGCTCCAAGGCAGTTCATCCAGGGAAGGGCTCGTGCTGTGAGATATGTGGGGGATCCCCTGAGGAAGCCCATTCTCCACCAGGTCCCTGTCAGCTGTCCAGGTGCTATATATAGCCACCCAATGGTCACATTTAAAGCCTGGTCTGTGGAGGAAGACAGCATCAAGTGCTCGTTCTTGTATCCCAGAGCGACTGAAGAGAAGGGATTTTTCCCAAAGAGCTGTAACACGAACCCACAGCTGCAGAGCACAGGAAGCCTATGGAGTTTCTGTAGGCCAGGAGCCATCAAGGCTATTTTCAGCAAAAGCAAGCTCTTAAGTATGTCTGAACTATTTCTGACCCCTCTTGTAACATATCCTACGCTATGACCTGGTTTCTCTATTACCAGCCTAGTTATTGTTTCAAATTCTACCTATGGAACAAACAGGAATTTAAAATGCCTTCATGTTTTTACACGGCTAGATGCAAGTAGATTAAAACTGTGTTAGTGCACTGTGACCTCTGAATTGTGCTTGTTTCTTGCAGAGGAAACCACATGGCACATTTGGAAAAAGACAGACATTGTAGTGTTTTGGAGGTCCTCCATAAGCAGAAGCCTCAGGCCTCAGTTTCAAACACACCAATCTCCCTGTTCCCATCACAATGTACAGATCTCACAAGCTGAGACCTTCACTGATGATGTTTGCATCTGCTTAGCTTCATCAGCTGGTGAATGCCACTGTAATGCACCTGAGCAAATCACCCATACAGCCAGGACATGGACAGTAATGAGGTTTAGTTTGCATTCATAAAATATCAAGAACCTGAATTTAATGCTAAATTTGAAATTTATCTATGTAACTGTGCAAGAAATTGAACAGTTTACACAAATAGAGTTTGTGGCATCAGGGACTCCCTTACCACCAGTTACCTCCATAAGTTTCCCAGGATGGAGTTAAGTAATGCACAGGCCCTGCACTCTTCCTCCACAAGGTGTGTATTTTGGTTTCTCTCCTCAGCTGGTGTATCCAGCTGGGTATGGATATCTCTGCAAGATTTTGATCAGTTATAGGACCCCTATTGTCATTTGTACTTTAAGAGGACTCTTAAAGCTGCAGTTCACTTGTCTTTTTAGTACCAAAGAACTAACTTGTCTTTCTTTCCAAAGAACAACAACTGCAGCTGGACTGAAATAAACTGACAACAGAAAATGATGTGGCTGTGATATGCTGTAGCTCAGGACAGTGTGTAACAGGCTCTAAATGAAAAGGAAATATGTTGAGAAAAAACCTGATAGTTTAGGTTATCTGTGCATCATGTTGTAGCTGTGGTTCCTTCCTCACACTGAAAAACCCAGCCACAAAAGCCCTGTGAAAATGTGCTTATACACACACAGACATTATCACTTCCTAGGACGGTACGTTTTATTATCAGGTTATTTTCCAGTACATTTGGCACAGTTAAGGTAAGTATATTAACTTTACTTCCAAATAAAGCAAACAAAGTTGTACTGAATGTCTCAGCCACTGTCAATGAGTTAAGAACTGACAGGAGGTCCAAGTAATCAACCCTGTCTACAGCACTGAGCTTTCCCCTGGGACACTTCCTCTGATCATACAATGTATCTGACTGGCATGGATGTAGAATTGCTTTCAATAAAGATTTTATTTCAAGGTTGGATGATTCCCTCCCAAATGTCTTGTCACTAAAGCAAAGTATGTAATACCTGTTATTTTTTAACTCCTGTGAACCAGCATTTGGGAAGGAGAGGAGCATAAAATGTTGAGCTGGAAGCTGTTCATCATAAGAGACAAATTTTAACAAATTGATTGGGAGCTCTGCAATACCAGAAGTCAGAAAGCTGCTGCATAAAAACTGGCCTGTACCAGTGCAGTGAAGAGGCCTGTTAACAGAATTATTGCTGGGGAGAGCTGAAGGCAGCTGAGCCCTCACCAGGGCCAAGTCCTTAAGCTACAACATTACATTTGCATATGCCTGAGAATTGATAGGAAAGAGATATTGGCTAATTTAAGGATAATTATTGGCAAAGTGAATCAATGGGAGGCACACACACTTTGACCTATTAAGACAGTTCACAGGAACTTACATTTCAAATCAGTCCTGCCATCCATCAGGATGAGCAACTCTGCCTAGGACAGTGGTTGCCAGCCGAGTTCAGCAAAGGTACAAAACCCACACAAATGGGCTGTCATGGAATACTCCACTCAGAGAGGAGCTGGGTCCTAACTCCATAAGGTTAGTTTCTATACCAAGAGGAGAGATGACACAAATACAGCATTTTAAATCCTTTTGATGGAGTTTTATTTATTCCTATTTATCTTTAATCTCTCTTGGCCTCTGTGTTGGTCTTGGTTTTTCTGTCTCTAGTGTCAGCAGCTTCCCTAGTGAACACAAGTATTGTGCATAACTGGAGGACAGGATTCTGATAAGATCAAAACCTACTTTTATTCCTTGGTCCTCCACTGAATTCAGGGGATGACATTTCCTACACCTGCCATTCCAACCCATAACCTCATACCAAGTGACCCCTTCTTACTCTTCTGACCTCCTCATTTTGTAATGTGTTGTCCTTTAGTCACAGTCTATATTACCAGTTCATGGAAGAATAACAGGATTGTCTTACTGAAAAGTTACCCTTAAATATAATTTAAAACAGTGAAAGAAACTGAAAAGTTGCCCTTAAATATAATTTAAAACAGTGAAAGAATACCAGGTATGGCTAAAACCAGTTCTGCTAAGGGTAGAAATGCCCCTGACACTGAGCAAAATTAAATCTCCATAGGCTGGAAAAGGATAAGAAAGCAAAAGTGAGCAGTTCTCAAAGCAGCTGACTCTACCCTCCAACACTCTCCAGCCCACACTAAAACAACATCCTCTCCAATGGGATTTTCCTCCCTAAGTACACTCAGTTCCCCGATTTTTTATGTGCAATAGTAATATTAAGATGTTGAGGAGTCAGAGTCACTGTAGAAAACCTTTTCTCCTCCTCAACAGTTACTGCAAAGTAAAAATGGATGAAGAATATTTCCTAACACCTACTGTGTTTGGAGCAGTAATCCAGTGTGCTTTCCAAACGTCAAAATTAATAATGATTTTATTTAGAGAGTTTGAAAAGTGTAGGTTTAATGGAACTAGAGAGCCAACTCACCATTCAATGACCCTCTTAGCTGTAGACTTGCCCTGCTCTCCGTCACACGTTTTCCAGCTTGCAGTTGCCTTGGCAACAGCCAAAGCACAAATTCCAAGTATTTTTCCTTATATATTTGCCATTGACACTACAGCCCTGGTATCAGACACTTCTGCTGTTTTAATTCATCATTAATTTCATTATTATTAATAATGAGACCTATATTTTCTGCATTTCTCCTGACTTGTGATTTTATGGACTGACGACATTCTTGAAACTCAGTTATTTCAGAGGAAAAAGAAAATAATCTTGTGCAGCATAGCACCCAACAATTTCTTGATATGGTTCCAACATCTGTGGCACCAGATTATAGATTGTTTCTAAAATAACCTTAAATTGATGGATCATTGCTCCTTTCATTTGGGCTTGACAAAAAGTACCTCTGGCATTTCCTTTCACTCTTTATGTTGAAAATGGCGTGTCACTCTTTCTGCTCTTTTTCTTGCCAAAAAAAGAATTCTTGCCTGTTTTTTCAATATTTTCTCTTTTAACAGCTCAATTTCACCTAGTAGCTATAGTAATAGCATTAAGTGTGCATATTTTATTTTGATTTGCTTTGACTTCTTCTTTTGTGGAAAGATGATAAAAAATATCAGTTATAGAATTTCTTTGGTAAATGTTTGTAATCCAAAAAAGACATAAAGTCCAAAACTTATAATTACTCTATTCAGGGTGGATTGAATTCCTTCCTTCTACTTCTTCAGTAGCTGCGTTTTACCACATATTATTCAACTATTCAGACTTTCCATGTTTCCAAGTTCACTTGGTTTTATGGGGTTTTTTTTGTTATTATGGTGAAAACAAATGAAAATGCATAAATATATCAAGGATTTTCAAGATATTTTCTCAATACAGTGCTGCTTATTCTGCAATGAAGCTCTGGGAACCCAAATTTACACAAATTTTTGTAATGCTACTTTCCATATTGATGGACCCCAGTCAGTTCCTCTCCATCACCAACACACACCATGCACAGCCTCCATTCCCTCATGCCATACCCCACCTCCTGACTGCTGGGAAATGTTACTGTGCCTGGACTTTGCCAGGATGTCATGAGAAGGATGGAACCTCTAGGATAAACCAGGGAAATTATTCTCCTTCAGAAAGGTGGCAAGCAAAAGCAGAGGGGTTGGCCATGCATCTTCCATTTTTCTGTGTTGCCATCAGGAACACAGGATCTCAACATCTTGCTGCACATTTTACAGACAAGGAAGGCAGTCACCCCTATCCCTTCAGTAAACTGAGCTCTATTGCCACATTTCTTCACCCTGATTCTGCTCATCCATGGTCCATTGCCTCCTTCTCCCTGCAAGGGGCTTCTCCTGCAGATCCACCAATGCTGTCCATTATCAACACCCTCTTGTCTCAAAGCCATGGCTGATGCTGCTAAATTGATTATTTCTAAAGTTACCCAAGACACAGCTGCTGAATTTCCCTGCCCAGTGAACATGCATCTCTACTCCTGCTGATGTCATCTCCAAATATTTTATTAAATTTCCAACTTTTACCACATAAAAGCTCAACAGAAACCAAGTCCCTCTCCTGGAGAGGTCCCCAAGATTGCTGTACATGCCTCTGCACAAGTGGCACTAAGCAAAACAATCTCATCACCTCTGTAACATTTTTAATTGTGATAAAGATGTGTGACATCCATCAGAAGCCCACGCAGTCGCTTGGCAACAAAACTTTTAACTTTTGAGACTTCCTGAACTCCTAAGAGAAGAGATGATATATTAATATTACCACGGAGGAAAGATAATTAATTTTTTAAAAAATTTAATGAAGATGCTATATTTTAAGAAACTAATAGTTGAGCCAATCTGATTAGTGCCATATGGAGAGTGTTTTGTGCAATGGACACCACGGTTACTAGCATGAGGCAGAACGAAGTAATTCTTCCTATTTATATATGGGGAAAAAAACCACTAGTGTTGATGCTCCAGGAATGTGGTAAACTATGAGATTGGCACAAATCCACAAGAGATGCTTTTTGCTGTGTGACCCACCCACTAACATGGAAGAAACACTCTTTTAAGTGCCTGGAGCCATTAGGTCTCACAAAGTTTCTTTCCCTTATAGCGTGGCTTGCTTTAAGTTCAGGTATGGGAAAATAGAGACAGATGTGATGGCTTTTAAATGGCTGTCTGGATTTTAAATAGGTAAATGAGTGACAATGGCAGAGGAGGGGGAAAAGCAGAACTTGGCTTCAACAATCCACTTGGAATACTTAAGTTAAAACTAGCAGGTTAAGGAGGCATCCCTAAATTCAAACATTTACATAATAAAGTTGCATTTAGTTTGCATTCCTTGGTGGAGCTGTGCAATTTATTTATAAAATATGTATCTTCATTTACTAGTCTTTCCAACCCCAGGATACGTAATATATTCTGGAGGGTTGAAGGAAATGGATTTCTACTTAGTCTGTACTCACCACAGCAGAGATTTATGCCAAACTTCCTACCTAAACTCCATCCATTAAACCTGTGCTGTTCTTAGACCAGACTTCTCCATCCTTAATGCCCTTTCCACAGGAGTATTAAGTCTTAACACAGACACAAGATCAACTTTTAATAATAATAGTCCTTCTCTTGTAATTTTGTGGGTAATAAAGATATCAAAGGTTATAATCCTTACCATTATTTTCTAAGTCATCTCATTAAGGTATGTGGTCTCTGTGTCTTTCAAGAAACTTCGTGTCAGAATAAGGCATGCAAAAGTCTTTAGTTACATAAATTTCACAATCCATTTCAGACCATACTCACTTTATTGGATTTAAATTAGCAGAAGGAATGTGTTTCATATGAGCTCTATATTAAGGGGGTTTTTTTTGGTTTCCACAACTCTTTCAGTGCTGGAGACCATGGTAAGGGAAGCAGAGAATCTTCTCCCTGGCAGTACAAAAACCCTCCTTTCCTTGTTTCTTGCACTGGCAGAAATTTCTGTTGCCTCCATGTTTTCTTTCTTTTTGATAAATTAACCAAAAAAACACCCCTATCAGGAGAATCAGTTAAAAAGTGCCTCTATGTGCTTCAAGAGCAACAGTGACTCCTCTGACACCCTTCTCTTTTAACCAGTTCTTTCCTTTTGTCAACAGGATAGCAGCCAAGGAATCCGTGAATCTTATGTCAACACAAAGCTTAGGAATTGTGTTTGGACCAACACTCCTTAGACCTGAAAAGGAGACAGGGAACATGGCAGTCCACATGCTGTACCAAAATCAGATAGTTGAACTTATGCTGAGCGAGTACAGCAAGATCTTCGGCTCGGAGGAAGACTGACAGACAGGGCCTGTTATTGAAAACGTTCACATCTGTCTCGGTGTCTAATATTTTTACATTTCTGTAAACATATTTCTGAAATATTTCTTTTTCTTTCAAGTGACAGATGCCTCATTTTGTGCAAACTTAATGATGATTTTGTGTCTAATTTTCAAACATTGGAATAAAAAACATTGTCAACATTTGCCTATATGTATTCTGCATTAACCCTTTGAGAGTTTCATTATGCTAGCACTCCAAGTGTCACTTTTTCTGCAAGCTGAGCATACAGCATATGGCCCTAGACCATAGAAAATGCTGTTTACCAACATATGCAATGGCACAGAAAGACAGATAATAATTGAGGAGGTTTGTGGAAAAGGGATTAAAGAACGTATATTAAAAGCAATGAATTAAAGCAGTGATACAAGATCATTCATAGCTGATCTGAGTGTAATTTACCTTTCTCTTTAATATATGTTCAAAATTAAAGACGTGATGAATAATCAATTTGTCTACCCCAAGAGCTGGGAAAAGAAAAAAAATTGCATTTAATGCTTTTAAACAAATAAAATAAACAACCACAAACAAAATGAGAATGTCACTATTTGCATAACAGTGCCTAAAAGAAATTAAAAATGGAATTGGAACTTTGGCATTTTTACTTAAACACAGTACATGAAATGAAGACATTGCATGACTGCTCATTTTAATGTAACATCCATTTTGATTCTTCATCACACTGTACATCTGCCCGCTTTCCCCAGCTATCTCATGTTCTGTAGCATTTGTATTGTGCTCCTGAGGATGCTTTATTGGTGAACTACATTAAATTCATCTAGAAAGAACTTTAAAAAAAGCCTTTTCATATGCCCTTAGGATTACTTGGCTAGACTTGAATCAATTTATGCATTTGATGGTTAGTTTCAGTTGTCATGGATAAACAAAAGGGTAACTGTCTAGAATATATCAAATATTGTTTCATTTTGAAATGTATGTTTCCAGCTATACACATCTCCTACCCTGTTTTGTAAAAGTATTCTGCTGATAAAATGTAGACTTATGTTTGACAGCTTTTTAATCAAGTTCAAAGAGAATAAATAAAACTAATCCAGTGTGGTAAAGAGTCTGTCTGGTTATCGATTTGTTCATAAAATGAAAAATAAACCATGTAAATAAGATGTGTGAAACACAGATCCAGAAGCAAATATTTAAAGCAATTAAAGACCCCAAAACATAGGATTAATGCATAGGTCTGCTGTGCATGAGAGATATGTCTTCAATATCACCTCAGCAGATCATGGGCTGCTTCAGTTTCTACTCAGCATTGTTGTGCAAAATTCCATTGTGCAAAATTATCCAGGAAAGGTCACTCCTTGGAGAGGTCATTTATGGGAACAAATATATAATGAGGCTTGATCGTTAACTAAGACCAGGATCTTTCATCAGGTACTAACAGAGGCAGAAAACAACACCAAGAAAACATAAAAACCAGCCCTGAGATGTTTTTTCTGACTTCTCACATGTCTGAAAAATCAAGCAAAATCAGAGGGGTAGTAACCAGTAACTAAAATGAAAAACGTAAAACCAAATAAAGTCTCCCTCCTATCACAAATATCCAGCTCAATAACTTCTGAACAAGACTATAATCTACTGGAGAACCCAAATTCACTTTACGTTCAAGAAAATATTTTTCATGTTAACGTCGAGCCGTGAGTAGTTAAACAGTGATGCTTTTCAGCATCATCATCTATAGACCCTTTTAATAGCAACAAACCAGGCGCTGTTTATAGCCTGTGGAAATGACTGGAAGAAAGATAGTCAGAAGTTCAGCTTATTCCTTAATAAAGACCATTCACATTATGGCCCCATGGGTGCTCACAATCATGCTATTGAAGTAATTTCTGCTATTACTGGAAATGAAAAGTTCACTTGTTACTTGGAGCCTGTTGCACTCAGAAGAAAAGATTCTTAATTAATTAATTAATCTTTTTTCAGGCTTCCTTCGGAGCATGGAGACTCCTCTCGTCCTGTTTTTATAAGACAAGGCTTGTGAAATGCACTGTATCTCTCTTAAGATCAACTGGTTTGAAGGGGCAAAAAAAAAAAAAAAATCAGGGAAACTTTTGGACACACGGGCCTTTCTTTGGGTTTGAAGGGTTCCTTACACGAACCCTGCACATAAGTGCTGACTACTCTGCTAAATGCTCTGTTAAATTGCTGCCTGGATGTGGGCAGACAATCTGGGGGGACACAAGTGGCTCTCACCAGAGGAGTGGATAAATCCAGGGCTTGTAGCAGATGCCTTTTCTTTCTCATCCTCACAACACAAAGGAATGGCCATGCCTTGCTACCAAGCTGCTTCCTTCCCCAAGAGACCAATTCTTCCTGTCTCTCTTAATACATACACTAATTTAATGGGAAAGATTACTGACTCAACCATTAGTCAAAGAGCCAGCCTTTCAGCCCCTGCCATCAGCAGAAACCAGAAGGATAAAAGAGGGTAAGAGTGGAAAAAAATAAAAACAAAAATAAATGTTCAAGCCTTAACTGCAGCAGGGTTTCTTTCTCCACCTGCTCAGGCAGTTTGCTCTTTATTAACCAAGCTCACAGCCCAGGACTCTGACAGACTCTTGTTGCTGGACATAAACATTTCTAAATCCCAAAAGTGCCCAAGTTTTGCAATTCACCGAGCCTGTATCACCACCACATTGCTCTTCCAATTGTTGCTTATTAGAATATTCACTATCACTTGGTGGGAGTTTTGCTCAAACTCTGCTAAATTTTTAGCAAGTCAAAATTAGACTTGCAGAAGACCTTTCTTTTTCAGGAGCCAGCATCAGTTTGAGAAGGGCCACAGATATTTTGAGCAAGGAGCTATTAATGGTAAATGATCAGAAAAATGAAGGCTGAGAATGCAGCATAGACAAATATGTCCAAGGATCATGTTTATCTGCATCTTCTCCCCGTGAAGAGCATCCTCTACTCAAACTCATCTGAGAAGCACAAAACTGGGATTGATTCAGTAAAAGGAGATATCAGAAATAAACCTCAAATGGAACAAAAAAGGGCATTTCCAGCTACAAAGTTTTATCAATAAATAAAGATAAAACATCAACATATCGAACTGTAAGCTTCAGTGAGAAACATTGTCAGTTTTTAACTCAAGAAATTCCACTGCAAAGCAGGATTTCTGAACAAATCATGAGACACACTGACTTGCTGAGCTACAGCCAAAAGAGGCCATAAACTCCCCTGAAAAAATCTTTATTCCTCTTTTTATTTACATACATATAGATATATATTTTTTTGCAAGCAGCATGCATTTCAAGAGTTCTTTAATTCTCTGCCAGAACAGTGCAGGTAACACTCTGGTTTTTTTTAGCAAGCACCCCATGCTGCAACAGAGCCTGAGGCTGCCATTCAGCCCAAGGCACTCAAGAAGTTCAGCTAATCAATTTCCACATAGAATTCAGACCATGGGCAGAGTTGGGAAGGAAGCTGGGAAGTAAGTTGGGCCCACAATCACCAGTGTAATCAGGCAGTGTGTAGATTTTACATGGCTAATTCTCAGAAGAGGCTGGCAGAAGAGCCTGAGGGGATGCACAGATTATCACGGCACAGCAGGTTCCCCTGCACGGCGTTCCTGCCTCAGAAAGGAAACATGGAACACAGGGAGGCTGAGCATAATCAGAGGCACGGGGCTCAGTCACAAGTCCTGGGGCTTGTAGGATGCAAAAACGGAGCCCAAGGCAATGGTTGTTTTGCAGAACATAGGAGCCTTTCCTAGCACCCACTTTTGGATTAAAAAACAACTTTTCCCTGAAGATCAAGGGACAAACAAGGGACCTGTGGAGGTCAGGCCCTACCCAAACCCTTCTCTTCATTAAATACTCCAGGACGCTGCTAAAGCAACAATCTCATCCTTGTGCCAATTCACCACGAGTGATCACAGCAAACCAATGTCCTCTGCCATCACTCCAGGCTATTTTTGCACTCCACAATCTCATGCTTCCAAACTTACCTGAAATATGGTGAGAATTAATGTCAATTTTTACTTAAGAGAGCCTTGTTGCAAAGATGATCTTCATGTTGGATGGAGAACATGAGCCCTCACTACCATTTTTCACACAAAACATGTATTGATGTTTAAAATAAAAATGAATCCAAGACTCGGGACATGACAGTTGGGGATGCAATGCCAGTGCACATAAATGTGTGAGAAACTGAGACCCAGTCTCTGTCATAAGAGAACTTTCTATTTTAGTGCTGACTTTATTCAGACCCCTTTTTTTTTTTTTTTTTTTTTTTTTTTTTTTTTTTAATAGAATCATAGAATGGTTTGGGTTGGCAGGGACCTTAAAAATCACTTCATTCCAACCCTGTGTCATGGGCAGGGACACCTTCCACTATCCCAGGTTGTATCCCATGCCCCATCCAACCTGGCCTTGGACACTGCCAGGAATGTGGAGTCCATAGACACTCTGGGCAAACTGTGCCAGGACCTCACCACCCTCACAGACACTTTATACTCTACACCCTGAATTCACCTATAATAATCAGGTATTTGGGGTTTTGCAGGCACCCAGCCCTGTACCCCAAAGGCAGGGTAACCTCAGAGGGAGCAGAACAGAAAGAAATTTGTCTTCCAAACTGTTGACCACACAGTAAGGTTTTCTGACTTTCTATAATTTGTCCTTAAACCCTCAGAAATACTTCAGAGGTGCTGGGAATCCACCATCTCCCAGCAAAGCAGGCTGGACACACCTCCAAAATACCTGGGGCGACCCCTTACACCTTCAGTGGAAGCTGAAGGCTTTGTTCAACAAGTTTAAAAGGGACCATAAAACACTGCAAGTTCAGATTGAGTGCCAATTAGTTATCCACAAAACACCACCATTTTAGAGCACATTTCAGTGAATAAAATGTGGACTCAAATTCCACACAGTTCTTCTCTCCTCTGCCTTTATCAAAATGCAATACTTGTGCTCAGCTCTTATCCGTAAGTTTTTTTGGGCTGCAGTTCTGGTGTACAGAGGGAACAACCACGTCTCCACCAGTGATTTCTATATTGTCTCAAAGCTCAGAAGCTTTCAAAGAAGCAGCTCAGAAGGTTTTTGAACATTTTTTTTTTTGGTTGCAATTTTGGGTAGGTGGTGGTGTGGCCTCTGCTCTGGAAAATTAAAGTGGTTTGACCATTCCATTACTCAGGCTCCAGCCTGCCCATTGCAGTAAAAAAAAAAGGTAGAAAAAGTCCAGTGTTGTGTTAAGCTTTCCCACAGGGGATGTTTCTTTGCAGCCCCAGGCAGTAAATGGTTTTAAATAAATGGCTGAACACCCTGTATACATTTCTATCTTTATGTAGTTTCTGTCACTTATTATCCATTTTTAATCCTGCTAGGCTCTTTGTCTTAATGGTATCTGATGAATTTCCCAGGTTAATTATGCACCATGTAGGAAAATATTTTACTTGTATCACTTTTAAATTCATTAGCTTTTAGTACCATTGTATAGCACTCTGCTTGCTCTTGATTTATGGGAAAGGCTAAATAGGATCATCTGACTGACCTCTCCTGGCAATTCACTCTCCTATATACCACTAACACATCACCTCTCATTTGTCTCTTAATCAATTTAACCTTCCCTCAAATGGAAGATCTGCCACACCTCTTATAACTTGCTCTGTCTTTCACTGGATGGTCTGTGTATCTATTCTGCCTTTTAGAACTAAGCCCTTAAACATCCAAGGTGGAAGGATCCTTAATATTTTCATTATTGAACACTTTACAGCTCTTAAAAGAATCAAGCTGCTTGTTTGTATCTGATTTCTGCTCTGAACTGAAGAACTGAACTGTCCTTATTGCCTGGACCAGGTTCACAAGGGAATTTGGGGAATTAAGTGCTATTTTTGTCTATGCAGAGAACATGCCAGTGCTGCTGCTTTCTCCCTTGTGGCTACTTCACCTTGCAGCTCTCCAAATTTTCATCAGCAACTTCAGCCACACAACCCTGGCTATCTGGTACCTGTCTGAACCACTCTTATCTTGGTTCCTGGGCCCCTTGCAGTCTTTTACCCATAGGACACAAGCAGAGATGACTTCTGCCCTTTGCTGTTGCAAATTTAAAATGTCATCTCAGGGACATGGACTTGGAATCTCCTACAAGGCTGAGGACCAGGTTCCTGCAGTGTGGGGCTGCATCCTCACACACTGGTGCTGAAGCACATGGGTGAGGCTGTGCAGACTCTTGTTTTTCAGCCTGAGACCCACATTTTCCCAGAGCAACAGATTCCACACACCCCCCCAGACCACCCAGGGCTGCAGGAACGTGGAGCTGGTGCCCACCTTGCTCCACAAGACACTGAGTTCAGACAAAGCAACGCCATAACAACAGTGTTATTCCGGATTTATGGAGTGTTGTTGGTCGGAAAACAAATCAAATTCCCTCCTGTGTTTATGATGTGCTTTACCTCAAATGTGAGATCTGAAAAATAAGGCAACTACCTTAAACAAACATGCCCTAAGATGCAAAACATAAGCACCTTCCTGAGACCTCTAGTACTATTCTTTTTCACATCGTGTCCCTTTGAAGTGCACATAGCCAAAAACATTGGCAGTGCTTTCCCTCTGATGGTGCAGTTTTTTTGAGAGTATTATGCATATTGCAGATGCGGTTTTCTTGCACTAGACTGAAAAAAAGAAATAATCTTATTAAAAATGTAAAAGGATTTCAGGGTTCTGTGCATACTCAGAGAAAAGAGAGATGTCAACAATAAACATGCCATCTGAACAATACGGAAGGACCTCTGTCCCATGGGCATAATAGATGTTTTATTAATAACTTGCTTTTATATATTTTTCTCATTTCCCAAAACAAAGGGAGGAGGAGGGGGGAAATTAAAAAAAAAAAAAAAGGAATGGGTTTGAAAATCAAAACATTTCCTTGACTGGACAATTCAACACCCTCCCTGAAACACAAGAGGAAGAATTGAGACCTGGTGCATTTTCTGGGTCTGTGTTCTCCTGTCCTGGGTGTATTACTTACATCAGGACACTGATGGCATGGGGGAAAGCCCCCCCTGGTTCTCCAGAGTTTATCATGGAGTACATCAGCTTCAGCTAATAGATTGAAAAGGTGGGTCTTTTAAGTGATTTCAGCAGACTCAGCACAAGCTGAAAAATATGTTACTCTTGTCTGAGACTGCTGGACACAGTGTAAGAAAGAAGCAGAGGGAGGACAGGGGCCACTTTTTTTCACATTCTGGAAGAAACAGAGCAACTCTGACACAGCAAACTAATATTTTTCCTGATTTAAGTCAGCCTTGTTTTCTCAAGTAGATGCCTCAGGAATGCATAAAAGAGACAAATGAGTCTTTACTCCTCTAGGTACCTTCAACACGAGTGTGTGTCCAGACCATCAGGTTTGGCCCATATCAAGTGATTAGGTCCAGGGAATGGTCACCCTCCAGAGGCATTTTACCCTCTTTATTTACTCTCTTTACCATGATATATTTTTCCCTCGCACAGAGCCTGTGTTTCAGATAATTGAGACCTCTTTGGAAATGCTGTTCCTACAGTACAAGCCCTCAGTAAACTAGTTTTTCATCCCAGATGGCTTTCATAAAGCTAGGCAAATATGGCAGAGGGAAAGAGGGACATGGAATGAATTAAGGCATGGGGTGTTGGAACAATATGATCTTTAAGATCCTTTCCAACCCAAACTATCCTATGATTTTATTCCATGAAGGGAAAGAGCACCTAAAGTAATCTTCCTCTTCCATTTTCTGCCAAAGAACATGACCTGGCCTATTACAGAACAACACTTCTGTTTCATGGATAACCTACCTGTACAAATAGATAGAAAACATTATGGAAATAGATGCTGCTCGAGAAATCTGTGGTGTTCTTAGAGACCCAGAAAGAGGAGGGCTCCACTTCAGAAGCAATGCCATTTATCATCAGCAGGTACTTGCTAGGAAAGCATTGCTTTGGAGCAAGTAGTGAAGAGAGGTGAACCTTGAGATCCATGGCCAGAGGGTATACAGGCTCTTCTCAGGCACTTTCCAGTATGCAGAAATTCCTATTTACTCACATAAGGCTTTTATTGCTTCATATCCCAAATAGTTTCTACACAGACTAGATTTTACCCTGTGAAGGTCAAAACCTTTTCTAATTCTTTTCTTACCTGTATGGTTGGGGATTTATTGATAGATGAATTGGAACTTTTGACCCCAAACGTGCCAAAGTGCAGAAGGAATCACCACTTGCATATCAGCTTGGGATGCCTTTTTCTGCCTCATTCAAGTGCACTTTGCAAGGCTGCAGGGGTCACAAGCTGTGCTTCTTGCCTTTCCTATGGACATTCTCCAGTGAAAGAAACCAGGAAAAATCACTAGATAGAAAGGAAAAAGCTGACTAATTAAGAAGCAAGTGTACATCTGTCTCAGGCCACTTGCCAAGCATAATGTGGTGGGGAGGCAAATCGTTGTGCTCTTGGAAACTGCTCCCTTTGGACTGGCTGACTCCAGAATTGCAGGGGACAGACGCCTCTCAGTCAGGTTCAGGACTTTCTGTGCCCACCTAATGGTGAGGAGGTTGTGGGATTTGTCAAAAGTTCCTCTGGATGAAAACGTGCCAGAGGTTCCTGAAGTTTGGACAGCTCTGAATGCGACTCTGATTCACTTATTTAGAGCTACACCTTGCATTGCTGTGAAATCAGAGGTACACGTGCACAGTAGCAGATGTGTCTCACAATTATCTCCAGGAACCTGAGGCCAGACTGTGACAAAACGAGCCCAGATGTGGCAGGTGTCACCAGGTGGAGGGAGGAAAAGAAGCCTGGGAGGACTCTGCTAAAATGGATAGAGAATTTGGCAGGAAAAATCTGGATCACTTGGGAAACTTGGAACATTCCATATTTTCTGATACCCTCCAAAGAGACTGTGCTTACAGAAAGAAGTCTCCTGAAAACTTTAGATTGGAGCTTGATGAAAAAGCTATTCCTGCTCTTGAAGTTCATGCTATGTTGTCACTATAGCCAGAATTCCATCTGTTCCTACAATGATTTTATTAATTTCATATGATATCCTTCTGAAATTAATAAGGGAAGAGATGAGAGAAAGGGAGGTAGCCAGACACCATGTGAGCAAACAAGAGACCCCTCAGCATCATCCTGCCACCACATATGATGCAGGTGAGATCAGTGCCCATGATCTGAATGAGGATAACGATTTTGGCAAGTACATACTTTTTCAACCTTCATCCATCTTCTAGGAAAAACCCACTCACTGTGGTACTGATTTCCCTTACACAATCACTGTTTAGCCAGTAAGGTTCTGAGGTGACTTTTACCATCCTTCTGGTTTGAGAAGCACATGGAGAGACTGATACAGAGCATAGATCAGATGACAAAATCCTTTTTAACCTTTTTTCTCTCCTCTTCATCAACCAACCTACAAGTACTTCAAGTGCTGTCTCATGTTAGGTTAGATATTGGGAAGGAATTCTTCCCTGTTAGGGTGGTGAGGCCCTGGCATAGGTTTTCCACAGAGAAGCTGTGGCTGTCCCTGGATCCCTGGAAGTGTCCAAGGCCAGACTGGACAGGGCTTGGAGCAACCTGGGATAGTGGAAGGTGTCCCTGCCCATGGAAAGGGGATGCAACAAGACAAGCTTTAAGATACTTCCCACCCCAAACCATCCTGTGACCCTCTGAAATGCCTGTGAAAGAGATCCAAGCTCACACAGGAACATCTTTGCTTAACATCCACCCCGTTGACGACTGTAACTTAATTACCGCGCACGCCGTACCGGTGACAGTAAATATTAGTGCTGTGTGCTACAGAACAAATACCCCGTGATGAAAAATTCAAACGGTATCGAGCTTTTCATTAGTGCACTAATGGCTTTCTCACACATTTAGCTCATTTTTTAACTCGACCTGCTAGGGGAAGGAAATGACATACTTGCTGTTGGATAAGACAGCGCCGAGATTACATGAAGGTGCGTTTTTATGGGTAAGGAAACGTATGCCACATTAATCTATTTTTATGCCTTGCAGTACGTGCTGATGAGTCATTTGAATGCCAAGTTTCATTAGTAAATTGGGAGTGATATAGGCAGCCCTGCGCTAAAATAAAAACGTATATTTCATTTAAGAAGGCAAAAAAAATTTCAGCAGTGCTGCAGAATGTCTTAGAACACTAAGTAGGATCATAGGATGTAAGGATTAGATCTTAGAACCCTGTTTATAAAGGCAATTTTGTGTCCATAAAATGCACATTAGTAATACAATCTGCCCAATATTGTATTGTTCTAACATTTCTCTACGGATCATATTAGTCAGTGTCCTGTTAACATCCATTTTATCATACTGTCATAATATTATATTGAAATGAGATCTGGCACTTTTGGGGTCCTGTGCAAGATGAAAAAATGGGTCTCCAGCAGTCTTCCTCTTAGATATAATTGAAAAAGAGGCAGGCATGAGGGCATGCTGTGATTCACGCTGCCAGAGAGTGATCCGGAATCATTCAGATGATGAGTACATAGAGAATGCCGTGCACAGAAAGATGGCAATTTGCTGTACTAATGTTTTGAAAATGAAAATTTCTAGCTGTTTCGCAGAGGAGCTTAGTAGGAAAGGCAGAAGGAAAAAAAAAATAAAATCTTTTATAGTGGAGTCAGACCATTTCTGTTGTTTTCGGAAAGGCTGCACAAAGAAATGTGTTTTCTGGAGAGTGGTGTAAAGCCTAAATGAACATTGCTTTATTGACCAAAATAAGTATAAAATACAGGAAATGGAAAGCAAACAGCAAATGAGAAAAATTCTGTCCCATTTCTTCAGGAGTAGTTTTACAGAGGGATCCAGGGGCACCTTTCAGGCTCCTTAAACCCAATCTTGGATCCCCACTGTGGCCACTTATCCATAGGGATAGACACCCACAAACACCCAGTACTTCAAGCCCACAAGCCTGTATTTCTGCCATCAAGCCCAATTTCCAACAGCCAAGCAGCCTGACAAGCCCCAGCAGGAATGAAAACAATGCTTCTCCTTCTTTCCAAATAGATTATAACTAATGATATCAATGTCCTATTCCTCTGCTGCTTCCACCAAGCTTTAATACTAACAAATAAATCAAACCAGCACTTCCAACCGTTGTTTAGTATCTATGCTGTCAGTACTGATGCACAGTCACTATTAAAATGTTATTTTGTTTTTCTTCTTGTCCTTTGTTTTGACTAGCTTTGTTCTTGATATCATCATTTGGTATTAAATGAAGAAAATTTAGTACTAAATTATGTCCCTTTCTTCAGGGTTTTGTTGTTAAAGACTGCCAAGCTCATGCAGCTGGCCTGTCCCCAAGAGAGTGACCCAGCCACCTGACCCGAGTCCTCCTCAAGGAATTGAACCAATCTCCTGTAAGAATCCAACTCTGTCTTTGGGACATTGGGGATGCACTTGGAGAACTGCAGAGAAAGCATAGAGGACCACAGGGCTTGGCTCAACCTTTCAACATCCTGGGGAACATTTCCTCCTCAAATACATGGAAAATAATCCATTTTACTGAATATTCTTTTCAGAAATCATGCTGTACAGTAACAACTCTTCTATCTGCATGTTGGAGCAGACAGGATCAATTCCAGTGCTGCTCAGCAGGATTTAAAGCTCCTTTAAAATATGGTACATCCAATTTTTTCCCTCCATTTTATAGTGTAAGTTCCTTTTGCTACCCCTCACCATCCCATGCTTTTGTTGGTGACATTTTTAAATCATCATTCCTTGTTCTCCCTAATGGATCTGGTTTTACCGTTGCTATTTAAATTTTTAATAAGTCTCTGTGCACTGAAACAGTCAAAGTGTGATGTTTCCAGCAGGAAGGAGGAGACTCCTTTGCTTTAGGAGAAACATATATGCTTTTCAGGGCTCTGAGTGATCCAAAAAATAGATGGTTCCTGGGAAAACACTGTTAAGCACCAAGATGGGCAATTTACTACATGTGCAAGTCCAGGTGAACAGGGAATCTTCAAGAAACTCCCATTGAGTGGAAATTGGGACCATTTTTATAGCTTTCAGTTTTGAGGTCACAGTCACCCGGACTGGAAACTCAAAAATGACTTCAAAAAGGCAAATGCTAACTAGATTTCACACTAGATTTCATTTTACTTGGCATTACAGAAAGAATGCAGGTATTAAATAGACTGTTTCCTGTATACAACAAGGTTAATTAGTAGCAAGGGATGGAAATCAGTGTAGACATAACTCTTTTAGACAGGTATCAAAAATAATCCCCTGATCCCCACAGACCCCAGCTGCACTGAAAGAAGAACAATATAAAAGATTCTTTAAAAGAAATTTTTCAAACATTCTCCAGGTGTCCCAGCTATATTTAAATAGGCCCATGGCCCCATGCCTACTCCAGCCCTTTCTGCTCTACAGTTCCCTTGCTCCAAGTTAAATGAGCAGAGTACTTGCACAGAATTTTGAGGTGCAACATAAAGGATTTCTGTACAAAGAGACTGGGATTGCAAACCGAGGCAGACAGGAGAACAAAAAGAAGAATATATTCTGGACTGAATGGGACTTCCCTAAGCTCCTTATCAATAAGGTTAATAAGGGTCCATGCAATTTACTGATCACTACGATGCAACAACTGGGCTAAAGCTATAAAGGAGCTGCACAGATACCAGCTTTTCGTGCTTCTCATGGCCCACCACATTAAAGTCCCTTTACCCTT
>JANPWX010000533.1:3086628-3119128 GCA_024734555.1 Trochalopteron elliotii
ACTTATTTAGTGGTTTCAATGATAACCAAACACCATGGAATTAAATAACTGGTTTTCTACAAGGTGCCTCCCAACCCTAACCATTCTATGATTAGAGTATATTCCTTTTCTGTGTGATTGGCCAGATTTTGAAATGAGGAGAATCATGGATTTATAGATGCCTTGTGACAAGCAACACAGGATGAAAAATTGCCCCCTTAGCTCATCTTTGCAATGGGCACCATTGACTAAAAATGGAAGAGACCAAATACCAACTTTGTGTTTACAAACACACTCTAATGGATGAAGTCCAGCACCTTCATCACATATTTATCCAAACCAGGGAGAGCACAAACCAGAAATCCACATCTTCTGTGCCACTCTGGTTGTAATCTTTCACCCAGGTAGATGGGTGCGATGTTTGATTTCCACTGCTGGATTTCTACTACTGGATTCCCAGTTGGAAAGGCAAAGGGATCCTGTTCACAGGGCAGTACAGGTACGTGGGCAGTGCACAGCAAGTGTTACAGCCTGTGAACTTCAGCATGGGAGTTTATTTTAGCACTCTGCACCTCCCAGGCAGACGTGAGGGCTTGTGACTTGGCTTGCAGGTTCCCATGGCAGGATGACAATTACAGAATAGGTTAACTTACTGCAGAGCCAGCCAGGATCTGTGACTCTCTATGGCATATAAAAGAAGTGAAAGTACAGCCAAAGTAAATTCATTTAAAAATCAGAGCAAATAGACATGACATTTTTCTTGCAGTTTTTGACTGGCTCTAAAAATATCAACAGTCTCTCCAGCTCTGGTGCATGCTCCCAATAAACAGCTTTGGAGACTGATTAAAACACCACAGCTCTGCCTCCATGCCTTATCAATCCCATTAGCCATTTGCTGAATTGAAGCTATGAATTGACAGTGAACTTTGGGAGGGGGTTACACAACCACACAATGGGTCAACATTTGTCTAAGGGCTCATCTCTGAAGCAATTTGGTTTCAAAATGAGAGGGTCTGTACTGCAGTTAATCAAAAGGACAATAGTTTTGTTTTCAATTCATACTGTACTTCATGCCAAATAAAGTGGTCCCAATGTGTGCAGCAAAATCCCACTGGCTGCCTGCATATGTATTTTTTTCCAAAAATACTTTGTATTAGTTTACAATTTTTCAATTTCTGAATGTTGTTCCAGCCTTGGCCTGTCCCAGTCTATGGCAGTACTGAAGTTCAAAGGAATTTGGAGCAGTTGCTCACAAAATGAAATGAAAAGCATCTGAAAAAGGGTCAGATAACCCAAACCTGCAGCCTGAGCCTCCCCTTTTCAAACAGGGAATCATTCAAGTCCTCCCCAAAACCACAAAACACATTTGCCAATAGAGCATTACACTCTGATTTTTGGGAGCAGGTTGTACAGCAGATATCCTTCCATTATTCAGCTGTGTCCTGATCCAGGCAGGCCAGAACTTCTGGAATTATATTCTTACACACACACACACTGCACCTCAATATGAAAACAAAGTTGCTTACTGAGTGCAATCACAGTATTAAATTAGTCCACTACCAAATGTACTAGGAGAGGATAAGGAGATGCCCTTTATTATTTAAACTAAAAGTGACATGATTAATTTACCCTGATGGGATTCTGTGACAGGGATAAAACTGGCAGGGAAACACAGAGAAGGAGCAATAGGGAAAGAGAGGGAGAAAAACAAGTTTAGCCTGTAAGAATTCACTTATATACGTCCTTGTAGCCATAATAATGCTAATAACACCCAAAAACCTGTTTTTTTCTAGCCTGTTGAAGGTTACACAGTGTGTGTAACTCAGGTGTCAATGAGAGGTCTGAAGTACTGGGGAAATAATTTAGTTTTTCTATTGGGGTATGAGTCATACAGAAAATATCAGAGCTCCTTATTGGCAAAGAAAAGTGCTAAAAAAGGCTGAATTAAAGGTTACATACAACCTAACTGCAAGATTTCAACAAATTTCTGCCAGAAAAGACGACAAGTAGAATACAGAACTTGAGTAAAAGAAGGAGTTGTTCAGCCCACTGCTGGATTAGAGGTCACCAGAAAAACCTATGAATGTAACTAAGGCCATGGAAGAGGGAAAACTCAGAGGTCTTCCAGCAATCCAGGTAAGCTCCAGAAATCAAATCAATACATTGCAGCAGCAACAAGGGTGAATGAATTGTTAGTGCAAATAAAATTTACACATTCCTATTCTGATGTTAACAGCTAAAGCAAACGTTCGACAAATCCTAAACAAATTATTTTGACAATGTTAATACAATCCACCACCAGTACCAATGCATTAAAAAATAGTAAAGGCATTGTAATTTGAGACTCTCAAATCTCTATTTCTTGATATTGGTGTTATCCAATAAAACACATCCACTGACGGTAATATCTATTTTAGAAATTACTTCCTGCTTTCCTAAGAAATTAAACCAAAAAGCAATAAACATGGTTTATGCAAGCCTTGGCAGGTCTCTAGTTCTGTTTTTACACATGAGGCAGCTACAGAGAAGACAAGGTAAAAAAGAAGGGGGAGAAAAAGGGAACTATTTGCCAGCATATTATTTTCAAAGCATTCACTTCAGGGAAGGGTAAGAGTAATACAATCTATGTTATTCAAGCATCAGACATAAATACATGGATTGTAAAATACCCACTTTCAGATCTGAAATCTAAGTAAAACAATTTATTCTGCTACAACCCTCTTATTACCCTTTAAATTTAGCCAAAGTATTCCCTGCCAAAGATAGATGGAAAGATGATGAACAAATCCATCCTTCATGTACTCCAGCAAAAAATTTAGGCCCTATCTTCCAGTCACTCATTTACATGTAAAGAGATTTGCTAAAAATTAATAGTATTTTCTATTTTTATCTATGTAAAACTTAAATAAATCAACTGGAGTGGATTAGATTTAGCTCAGAAACAATGCAGAAGTGCACTCTGACATTCTCCTGGGTGCAGGGAGAATTTGGTACTTCTCTCTTCTGGACCCACTTGCTTGTGAAAAAAAAAAGCAAGTGAGAAGGGTTTGTGCATTTGGAGTTTTTCAAAAAGGAATATCTTTGTAAAAGGTTTGGGGTTTTTTTATTTATCCAAAGTATTTTCCCAAGGCCATTCATAAAAGAAAGCTGATTGTCTTTCCTAGACTCCACCATAGGTATCCTTCATATTTCAAGACATGGTAATGCATTGATATGACTTCATAATAAGATCTATGCAAGTAATAACAATTAAAAAAGACATATAAATATTTTTAATGTTTTCAAATTCCCAAATCCAAAGGAAAACTGTGTAAACTACTTTTACACTGAGGTTCCATAAATGAACTGAGCAGAGGCTGGAATACTTGAGCCAAGAAAGGTCTCTTAATCTGCAATGTATTGGTAGTACTGAACTAGTGACAGCTCATGAAAAACCCTGATCCCACAGTTTTGAATCGGTTCCATTCCCAAACAAAAGTACCTGTAACATCTGGAGTGAAACTGGAGCCACTTGGCATTTTCTCATGAAAACTTGCAGCAAAGAATTTATTGTAAGTTTTGACTTTAAATGGTTTCATTTACTCCCTGAAAATAGTTCAGACTTAGAAAAAACACCCTATATCTGATTTCATATGCTTTGGAGGTGGGACTGGCAATTTCACTGAAGCTGCAAATGAAGCTGAAATCTCAGAGTTATAAAGCAAAAAAAAAAACAAAAAGAAAAATGTGTAAAATGGCACAAATTATGTGAATTTTGCACAGCTGTACTCAGGGTATAACTGTAAATGAAAAGACCAAACTAATTAGATTATAAGCAGTTGATCTGCCTTATATTGTTTTATCATATGTAGTAGGTATAATATCTCCACGTGAATGACTTGAAGCAAGTCATCAACATACTGTGTTCAAGAAAGCTGATCAGATTAGGAAGACCTTGTAAGTTATGCTCAAAGAAGATGAGATTGATGATAACTTCCTACTCACAGTTGCACCAACAAAATTGCTTCTTCTCTATTAAACTTCAGGTTTCTGGAGCCACTGTGTCCTGACAAGACCAAATTAAATGTAGGAGTTCATTAGTGCAAAGCAGACACCAACATGTCAAATGGCTGAAAAGTTATTTTGAATGGGTTTCCCAGTGTCTTTTTAGGAAATCCATTAAAACAAAAATAATTTTTGTGGCTGGTTTCCAGCGATAGGATCAATGAGCAATATTCAGGATGCTGGCTGAAAGCCAGATGTAAAGCATCACTGTAGCCCTTAAGTATAGCAAGCTTAATTTTAAGCCCAGGAATAGTCCCAACGAATTTCCCAATCTTCACGTGCTTAAAGAGGAGTTTGTGCACATGCACTTCTGTGGAGCAAGGCCAAGGCAGATAAAGTTACTGGCATATTTCTCAGCCTCACTGCAGACCTTTTATACCACATGGAAAGGCTACAAAGTTGGAAAGCTAAAAAAGCCCTTGTCCCTAAGTGGGGGGTGCAGTCCATCAGCAAGGCTGCTCCCTGGAAATCCTCTAAGAAGGACTTCTCAGATATTCATTTAAAATATGTGGCCAAGCAGAGCCAGCCCAGGGAACAAACATCTTCCATCCTGGTGCAAAGTGCAGCCAACACAGAGGTTGTGCAAGATTTGTGCAATTTGGGCAAGAGAAATTAGAATATCCAACATTCAATTCTCTCAAGGAGAGAATTTCTCTCCTACTTTTAAGTGGAATAGGAGGCCGCTCATTTTTTCATTTTTCCATTTTGCCTTTTACCAAAGGCAGATGAAAATGTCAACAACCTGAGCATATCTTTCCCAAATTAGCAAAACACGTGAGGTTTCGTTGCACAGAAAAATAACATGAGATGCTCTGGGAACATGCAGCAACGTGGGTGGCCACCATGAAGAATAAGCTTTGGAGTATTTATACAGCAAATAAATATTCACAGACACTGCTATTCCCACTCACTAAAGTTTTGAAAGACATTATTCTCCTACAAGACAGATAAGAGAGAAGAGGTGGGGGGTGAAGGGAAACTATTATGGAATGAGGAATAAGGGCCAGAGCCACGAGCACAAGATTGATGTGAATACTACAGTAAGCAAAGACCAATTCACTGCTTAAGGGTGTCAAAATGCAGTCCTGGGAGAGAAGAAGAGGCTGAGAAATGAGAAAAGAAAAGGCAAGAGGAGGAATGTATAAAGAACAGCAAATATTAGGGAAATGAGGAAAAATAGAAGGAACCAAATGTCACTCGAAGGGGGTACGAGTGCAATTGCTTCTCCTCCTTGGTTAATCCACAAATTAATGAAACTAGAGCAAGCATAAAAAATAAATCATTATTCTACACATTCAAAGGTGAATCTTATAGGTCTCCCAGAATAAAGGCTCTTAAGAGTGAGAGAAGGGAGTAGCAGAGCATACAGCACAAGGACATTACAGCAATTCTACTTTTTCATCCACTGCTTTTACTGGAAAATCTTACATGTTACAGGATTCAAGGCAAGGCACTGATAAACTGCAATTCACATTATTTCACTAAAGCAATGCAGGTATGTAGAGTTTCTCAAGTGATGAAGAATCTGAATGATTCTGCAAAAACCACTCGAATATTCATATATGTAAAAAAATAATTTATAAGCTTTGATATTGAATATCAAATATTTAAATAAACTTTCTTGCCCTAATTTTTATTCATTGACATGGTGTGCATATTTTATTGTTTATTTCTTCTAAACTCTTATAAAAAAGGATCTGTTAAATTAAACTCAGTTAACTTTTATGCTGTGAGATCCCTCTGTGATATCCCTGTGTACTTTTAGAGCAACAGAACCTCATTAACATCAATGCCATCCTGTAGGATTCATTCTGCTAAATTTGACTGGGCTTCTTCAGAGGCAACTTTCCCTTTATTGACTTAGAAACACAGTTGGGGAACCTTTTGTGAGGTTGTGAACCAGTATGAGACTTAGGGTTTTGGGGGTTTTCTCCTCCTCAAACTTGAGGTGTTACAAGGCCATAAAGTGTTTTATCATGGCTTGAGGGGGACTGAGTTTCTCTTCATTATTTACTTCCAATCAGAAAATCTCGAGCCAGACAGTTCATTCCAAGTTTGTGATTTAAAAGAGAGAAATGGGAAAATATTGAGCCTATCCCTAATTACCCTCTATATTTCTGAATATGCAAATTTGAATGTACTTGGAATTTTCTCTAAGTGATTTGGCAAGTATAAATTACCCTTGCCCTTATAACTCTGAGCTTCCACAGACAATGCATCAACAGTTGGTGTTAAAAGGCTGCAGCTTCACTATTAACAATCAATACAAGTTTTCAACAGGAATACACTTAGCCAGCATTAATGCAATTACATTATGTTAAATAATATTAATACCAAAGGCATGTCTATTGCTGGCTCACACCAAAGTCATAGCATTCCTCAACAACTGTCTCCACTGTTTAAACATTCACCCAGAACAGAAAACTCAAACATTGAAGTATGTAAAAAACCCCTGTAATGTTGGACATTAGTTCTTGTATTAATTTTCTCCTTTTTTTTTTTTTTTTCTGTGGAATTGCTGCTTCATCCTTTCTGTAGTTTTAAATCAGTTGTGTAATTTACAGATCATGCTCCGGAAAGACAAATCTGATTTTTACATCTGCAGATGTAAAGAAAGGAGTTTCCCATGCTCTGGATAGAAAATCTCCATGGTGACATAGGGATAAAAACCTGTCACCTCCAAGCATCTGTATCTGGATGTGGGAGATTCATCCACCTTTAATGTCCACCTGCCAACCCAGGGATACTTTGCCAGAATTCATGCTGTGAATACCTCGCTGTTCGACCCCATTTCATGGGATGGGCTGGTGAATTTTGCTCCTTCCCAAGTCCCAGCCAGCCAGGTGCAAAGCAGGGTCTGAGGTGTGTTCACACACACTCAAAATTATCTCTTATAAAAGCAACTTGATGACAAACTCTCAAATCAAATTTCAAGAAGCTGGGGCCATGTTTTCCATTGCAATTATGTGCCAGTATGGCACCAACAGTGGTTTTCAAATCACTCACTGCCAGGAAGCAAATAATATAAATCCAAACAGGATGTTCTAGGCAGGGGCCAACAAGCTTTTGCCTGGTACTGTGAACTATCCAAAAACCCCACAAACTACATTAAAACACTCCTAGTGTGAGAATCACACCAGTACAAAATATAATACCTGCACTGACAGTTTTGAAAATCCCATTGATTGTCCATGTATAATATTAAGTATTCTAAATACAGACTTTCATATTTGGCCCTTAATACTTCCAGACCTGGAGGACATAAGCTGGTAGCCAAAAGGATGGAGTAAATGCAGAGTTTCATGGATATATGGCCTTTAATTTCCAAATGCATTTTTAACTCCAATTAATTAATTCCTGGTGACATGAATAATGACATTTTTCTTTTAAAAGAAAATCTCACTGATCAGGAAAGCATGCAGAATGACAGCCCATGCTGAAAAAGCATCTCATTCCCACCAGTGTCTCCAGTTATATTTTGCAATTCCATGCTCCATAATCTTTCTCTGTATTAGAGAAACGCTTGCCTCTTGAAAGGAAATAAAATGAACACCTCATAGAGGAGTTCCTAAAATTTGAACAGGCATTTGAATGTGCCAAGAGTAGCAGCTGTTTTTGCCAGAAAGCAGATCTGGCAGGCATTTAGTCACAAGGTCACTGCTTATGGGGCTTTCCCAAGAGATGTGATGGAAAGCAGGAAATGTTGGCATGGCACTAGGACAGGTTGTCCTTGATGAACTGGAAGGAGAAGGCTGTTTTGGCCACAGGCACTCAGCAGCAGTTTCACTTTAGGGAGGATTGCACAATTTCTTTAGCTTTTTTGTTCACTTTTCCTGAGTCTCAGGTTTGAACAGACCCCAAAAAAAGTCATATTCACCCGTGCAGGAAGAACTCATGTAACCAAAAATCAGACACGGAGGCATCATGAAATGTAACTGGATATGGCCCTATGGCTATCCACACTCTGTGGAGATTTAAATGCTTCCTGAACTAAGTGACCTAAAACTGTGTGGGCCCCTGTGAATTCTGCAGTTCTGTAACCCTGGAATTTGCTGTGGAAGCTTGCAGGAGGATTATAAATTAGAAACTTCACTTCTCCTAAAAGCATTGAACTGCAGACCCTCTGAGTGGTCTGGATATGAGACAGGGCTATCCTCATTGTCTTGCAAAAAAGGGGTGGCCTGGCAGATTGTAGGGGGAAACGGTGCATTTATCTTTCTTGATATCAACTCTGAAACACAGAAACAATAAAGTGGATATCAACATTCCCAGCTATTTGCTTCCTGGTTGAAATGCTTGGCTGAATGCTGACTTTTCCAACCATGCATTGCTAAACCTTCAACCAAGGCAATGACACATCCCAGTGGCATCCCCAAATCCCAGTGGAGTTAGGAATGAGCAGAAAGCCATCCTGCTATTCCAGCTTGCTTGTGGAGCTGCTCCTGATCACACCCCAGCTATCAGCTCCTGAACTGTGACTCAGCTGGCTCCCCATGAGCCCTCTCAGCTCCAGGTCTGGACACAGCAAAGCCATGCAAGGCCCTGCATGGGACACCAGGGAAGGAACCCCATGCCAAGGTCAGACACAGCCTCCATCCCTCATGTAAAACACCTGACCATCAACACCATCAACACAGTAGCCACAGCTACTGTGCAGGAAAGGTATTTCTAGCCCAAGGACACGTGATAAACTGGAAACTGAAAATAAGAGAATCTATGTTTTATTTAACTGCATTAGAAATGAAAGTTAATGAGCCATGGCTAATGGTTGTATTACTGATTTCTGCAGTTGCATCAGTTAAAAAAAACTCCAGTTCTGAAATTACCTGGGTCACCTCTACTGCCCGTTTTTCAGTTTCCTGGGTGACCAAGGAGCTTGGAAAGGTTTATTGATTAATTTAGATATCACTTAGTGTTATTCACTGGTCTTTGCTATCTATGATGTCATTTGTTCTGACTGGCTAAGGGTGGACAAAGATCTGAAGACTAGGAATAAAGGAGATTTGTGAAAAGGAGTGATAGAAAACTCAAAGCCCACTGAAGTCAGTGGAGAGTACTGTAGTATTCACCTATCTCTTATTTATTGAGAGATTAAAAGGAAGAAAGCATTATGTAACTGTGAAACATTACCGGAATTCTGATACTTAGACAAATGCAGACAATAAAACACTATTATATGAAGTAGCTATCATGGGAGGATTGCTTAATGATCTGGTGATAAAATGTTTCCAGAGGTAGGTGTTTCTCGTCTGAAAACTTACCAAAAACAATTTAATCTTGTCCTTTTTGTCAAAATTCCTATCCCACATTTTTCTGCTCTGCTTCTTGTTCTGCTTAGTGAGTGATGTATTTCTTCCTCCCTATCTCTCCAAACGTGTTGCATGTAAAGGTCAATTCTCTTAACACAGCTTCTGCCCACTCTTCAGCTAATGCATTATAGCACATTATCAAGTTTCCAAACAATTGTTCACTTTTCATTAGAATGTGCTAGGTTTCTCTCCTTCTGCAGTGTTAGTGAAAATGGTGTTGAGTTGTTGACTAGTAATAGGAACAAGCAACTTCTGCCCTTAGAAGTGGGACGGAATTGATTCATCTTATTAAAAACAGACCTTGTGGAAGCTGGAATTTGTGCTACAAATGTTGATGCTATGAATGTGCAGATAGCTAGATTTCCAGGATATCCTAACATTTCTATTTTCATGAGTCATTTTCAGCTCCTGATACATCATCTTAGGTCACATTACTTCATGTTGATGTGATAGAAATGTAACATGCTAAGTTAGGAAAACTAACTCATACCTGTAAAAGATCCTTTTTTTTTCCACACACCATCTTTCTGCTACTATCTGCATTTTCTCATTTTTCTTTCTCCAAGAAAAAAAAATTAGTTGATTAGTTAATAAAAAAATACTGCAACTTTGCTTCCATTTCTGTGCAATGAATGGAGGCCACAAATGTGAAAGAAAACAAAGCTTCAGGTTGGCAAAGAAAGCAATGATCAGGAACTGAGATAAAGAAAGCTCAAGAAAATGAACTCCAGACATAACAGTTGAAAAAAGTTAGATATACTGATGACTACAAAACTAGTTTATGTAATATATATTTTATATCCAAACCAAACAGCTCTTTGAACATTATTGAGGCTATTATTACTTTGAAATAAACATTAGAGAGCTTCAAAGCCAGAGCTACATAATACCCAGCACACATTTACATTTACATCAGAATTAGGATGCAGGTTTTCACAAGCTAATCCACTCCACTGAACACGAGCACACAAAACACTGTACAACAGACACTGCATTTTTACATGGGTGAGAGTACCAGAGTGTTGTACAGTTGACAAGACAGAGATGGTGATAAAACCTCTGTTCAGAAGGGCTGGGCCCTGCAGTGGTGAGGGAGCCCAGGGCATGACTGCTACTCCACTGTGGCTGATTCTGAATGAGGAGCTACTGCTCTATGGTGCTTTCTCTCTCCTGCTCACATTTCTCCACACTCTCACACACACACAGAGCAAAAGTCCCTGAGATACTCCAAAACTGTACCTGTTGGTTTCCTGAACCCAACTTCCTGCCATCCCCAGCAATCCTCTAACCCAAATCAGAACTTTATCAAGCTCCACCTTGATAAATATACTTTATTACTCAAATTTGAATGAAATTTCTGCTTTATCTTGAGCACCTCCATTCTCTCTTTCATACCTGGGACCATCCTCCTGCAAGCAGCTGTAAAACCACTTCTCTGCTCAGCTCAGCTCCAAAACCCCTCCTGTGATGCCTGAAAAAAAAAAACCCTTGACAATGTCTTGGCTACTCATGTACTGAGACTGCTGTCTATCATGTTTATAAATATTGTCTCATCTCTTCTCATACCATCTCGTCAGCCTGTGCCATCTGTTGCCTCCTGTGACATGTGCAGACTGAGCTCCTCACAGCAGCAAATGCCTTCTTCTGTGCTTGCACTCAGCTCCACCAGTGCTCACCCACTGTACAGTCCCCCAAGGCCACAGTGATGCAGGAAAATCAACCAAGGTAATGAGAAAATCCCACCTCACCTTCTCCCCCTTCCTCTTCCTTTTGTAGTAGGAGCCCCTGGGCAAAGCACAGGGTGACCTCCATGGGGAGGAGCATGGCCAGAGGGAGAGGGAGGTTGTCCTCTCTCTGCTCAGGATGGGGATGTGCCACATACATAAAAAATCCAGAAGTGGTGACTAAATCCATCAGATGCCTGGAGAGCAGGACCAAAAAGGACATCTTGGGGATGATGGGCCTGTTCCACACATGGAAGAGGACACTGGAGGAAAATCCAAGCATAGCTCAAAGCACTGCTCCCAAATGATGGAGCAAACTCTCCTCTGTGGAGGCAACAAGCAGGACAAGGGGTACAGGCCACAAAGTTCAGCTTGGGAGGTTCAGATCTGACATTAGGAAATTCTTATCCATGAGGAGGGTGATCCAGTGCTGGAACAGCAGCCCAGAGAGGTTATGAAGTTTCCTTCCCAGAGCACTTCCAAAGCTCTGCTAAACACTTCTAACCACCATTTCCCTTTCTGCCACTTCCCAAGCAATAAAAGATAAATGCATATTTCATCCTGATAAAATAAGGATTAAAGCATTAAATGCTTTGAATGCAACAAGACTCTTCAAACACATGCAGCAGTCCACGAGAAATGCTAGACATCCTTTACAATCTGGAAAATAAACTATTCCTCTAATTACTCTCAGAATACATTCGCAACTTCTTTCCAAATTCTAGATATCTAGATATCTGCATTAAAATATAAAGGGTCATATCTATTTTCTTGAGGTGCTATAAGTCTTGAAATGGCAAAGAGTAGACAGAAAATCTCTCTCTCCATCTGCATCACAGAAATTATTCAAAAGACTTTTCCCTCTCTGAAGTTGTCCACATCAACATATAGTTCTTATAAACACTTTATTATGTGGCTCATGCAAATAAAAGCAACTCCATGAAACCACTGTGCATGAGTACCTGCATGAAGATGTATGGAAATAAGCAGCAAAAAGAAATCCTGGACATTCAAAACCATTACTCAGGCTGAAGGGACAAAAGAGGATTTTTTACTCTCATTGCTGTAATGCATTTTATATGCTGCTGATAGGTATGACTTGGAAATGGCAGCAGGAAAGGAGTATTACAGCTGTTCTCTCGTGGGGTGAAACTGGTCCCACTGAATCTCTGAAAACCACTTAAGGCCCATATTTTAGATGAGACTTTTAGAAGTAGATGACCTCAGGTGCTGAAGTTAATTCTTCCTCTAGTCCTTCACACTATTTACTTCCTGAATACATTTCAAGACCTTACCTGTTTCTCTCATTTTTTATTATGAGAACTGCCTTACTTATTGTTTGCTTGACAAGTTGCAGTTCCCTCTGTTTTACTTGATAAATATTCAGATTGCAGCTTATTATTGCTGGTGGGTTTGATTCCATCCAGTGTGAGCTTGTTGGGCAAGGATAGGAATATAAAGAAGTAAATACACAGAACAAACATATGATTGGAATGAAAGGAAAATATTAGTTACATGAACACTACTGATGGGATTAAATGTGCACACAGATCTCTAAGTCTTAAAAAGAGTGAGTTTTAACGCGTGGAAGGTCAAGGATATCCCTTAGCAGCATCTCCCCTCTGCCCCTGAACGCTGCAGAGGAGCAAAGTCAGACCACCAAACTACACAAGGGCTTTTTCTCACATGGTTGAACAACTTCTCATGCTAAATGAAAACCAGGATGTCTTGAACACAGCTGTGTCACTCCAGACCTGGAGCAGAGCTTACTGGCATAGCAATCCTGAGTTATGTGGTAAAGTTCTGAAAATCCCTTTTTTCCCCGTCTCTCTCTCTCTCTCTTTTTTTTTTTTTTTTTTTTTTTTTTTGTATAATGAGTGTTTAAAAGCTTAGCAAATAGAGTCCTAAAAATGTAATTGTAGCTTGGTAGCACTATTAAATATGTATACTGTGGTCTTTTTGACAATTGGTTTAATCCCTTTATAAAGTCTTCAGAAGTTCCATCACAGAAGCATGGATGCTGTTTTGATCTATTTATTACTCTTAAGTGCTCAGAGAACTGTCCCTATTTTCTAATTAACACTTTTAAAGATAAAAAGCTATGTATTAAATCAATCTGAATGATGGTTGTTTGTGAATCCCACAAGATAAGGCAATTTGCATGTTCACTTTGTACTTACAAACTAAATCTGCACATCTCCAAAGCAGCTCCTTATAATGTAAACCTTTTGTGAGTATTTGTAACTTAAAAGAAAGTTTGGCCTAGTACAGAGGCAGTGCCAATTATCTAAAGGACTTCTTTACTGAACATGATTAAGATACAAAATTATTAGGTTGTTATTTTACATTGTTTGCAGAGAAATTTGAGGAAACTACTTTAGGAATGTTAAGTGTTCTCCTGTTTTGCTTTCTTTCCTTCTTTTTTTCTGAACATGTAATAACATGAGTGCATTCATGAACAAGCAACCAGTCCAAACAGCAGCCAGTTTCCACATCATACTGAGGTTCAACTTCCTCTGACACGAATTAAATCACTGCTGAATCCAACTGTTCACCATCCTGACTGAGCATTAAGCTGCAGCTTCAGCTCCAAGACTTTATAAACCGAATTTTAATGCAAATACTAAATTAGAACAGTGATTTATTGGTGAAATCCAGTTCTGATTACTTAGCACAGTAAACATATTAAGAGAAATAGATATTTCAGAGCAGTGAAATGGTCCCTGATCTCAGAAACAACTCCACCCTTGTTAAGAAAGAAATCAACAAAGCTGTATCTCCAAAACTCTCTTGGTGAAGATGCACATTATTATTTCCAGATGGCAGGAACATAACAAGTATACCTATGAGACACTGTTTTATATGATATTTGCTGTTGAATATCTCATAAGAAATTATTTCCTTCAGGTTTTGCAGTCGGCCTTCCACCACTGCCTTGGCTTCTCTACAACCACAGGTCCAAGCACAGACAAGAAGAAGGACAAACATTTGGTCAAGGCTTTTAGCTCTATCAGGTCTGATTATGGCTCAGGCATGGGATATCTCCTCATTCTCAATTTTGGACTTCCTCATCTTGTTCCACTAGCTATTCAGGAAGTGGAAAGTCATGTCATAAAATACATTTTACACATTTGGTACCTCTCTTTCTTAATAGAGTTTCTATTATTGTCTTGTATCATCATTGAAAGGTGGGGGTTTTATATTTAAAAAAAAAGTCCCAGAAATCTCCCTGATCTTCAAATCAGTGAATTTACCCTGAATTCAGATTATTTGTCCTGATCCTGAGGACAGCATCTATCCTTGTAGCACACAGTCTGTCTACATTTACCTTACAGACACCTTCAACACCCTCCCTTGAATGTCCTATAAAAGCCTCCTATAATCAGCGATAGACCACTGTGGGTATATTTTTGTTCTGGTCTCGCAACTACACAATCAAATTTTTGTGCTCCAGGGTTAATCTGGGTCAGAAGGCCCCAAGAATGCACATCTGACACTCCTAATCTAATTCTGGAAACATGAGATTTGCAGACAGAAAATCTCTTTCTGGGAGCAGAAAAGAATGTCAGATCCACTGGGATACTGAAACGACTTTCAACTATTTTTCACTTATATGAATTTAATCCAAGGACCTCAAAGCACATTAATTTGCAGACCCCTCTACACACCTGTGTCACACCATATGCATTATTCTGCCTCACAGAAAAGGGAAAATAGGGGCACCTTCTTCTCTGAGTTCATTCAAGGACAGAACCACACTTGGAGCATCCAGAAAGGATCCAGGAAAATAACTCAGGAGGCCACAGTCTTCTTGATGATAGAAATGTCACTGGGATAAGGGTGGGAAAGGCAGAATTTGGCTTACTGGGAATGTGTATTATGGGAACTTGCAAATGGAAGATGGGTTTCTATCTGAAAGAAACATCAGTGAAAGTGGAGATACAGCTCAAAGACTTGTAACAGTTCACAAATATAATGGAAATATAAATGTGACAGCTACCAAGGCTTGGATTTTTTTTACCCAATATCACAGAATTTCAAGTGACTCATAAACCTAAGATTTGTTTTTGAGAGTGACACATCACAGAAGACCACAAATCCCCAAGTCTCATTAAAAACTGATGAGATTAATCTAGGTTATCTTTAAAATGAGAGCATGTCCAAGACTGCAGTCTCCTAGACACATCCCAGCTCCACTCTGGGACAACAGCAGATATGATTTTATCTTCTTCCCTCTCCAGACAGTCTGTTTTCCATGGATGGGAAATCTGCCATCTTCAGCCAACCTCTTGGTGTGGGAACTGAAGGAGAAGGACTTGGATCACATTGACCAGATGATGCAAATATCAGTTTAGTGGGATCACAAAGTCCATTTTTCACCTAAACTCAAAGCAGGGAGCAGAACTTTTCCACCTCCATCTCCCCAATTAAAAAATTTAATGAATAGTAGGCAGGTTCTGCCCATCACCACAACAGTTTAAATCATTCAGCAGCATCTCTACATCACCAAGAAACACCTTCCTCCAGCGTTGGGTCATACCATGGTGGAAGTCTGCTTCCCAAGCCTCAGACTTCTTTTTGGGCCAGAGCACCACACACAGAGCAAATTATCTTTTACAGAACAGTCTAAAAGAGAGATTAGAAAAGCAGCTGGGGTTATTTTCAGTAGAGATCCCTGTAAACCTTTGACCAAAACTCCTGCTATTCAAGCAGTGCCTCAAAGCATTGTTGTTCCATGATATTACTCAGTTGTTTGCATAAAACCATAGCTTTGTATCCCATTGCCATTTATTATTTTTTTTCATCAGCTGAAGAAACTTATGTAGGCTGGAAGAAATTGGGCTAGCCTAGCCAAGCCAAGCTAGGGAGAAAGAATGGGCACAAACCACACTGAGGATGGGCCAAGACCATCCCTTGGCACAAGGTGGTGGCTCCACAGGACTGTCTAACAGAGCCACGTGGAGTGTGCTGAAGGTGCCTGACCCACATGACAATGAATTTGACACATTTTCAAGAAAGCAATGAGTCATGAACACAAATTGCTCTTCATGCCATACTCAGGCAACGAAAGAAAGTCAAAAAAAGAAAGGTATTGAGTTTCCCATACTGCAGTTTGCCAACCTCCAGTGAGGGCAGACTGAAGATCTTCCACAATAAAGATCTGTCACGGTGGGGAAGAGTGAGCACAGCCCACAACACGAGCATCAGCTATATTTTCTATCAGTTTTTGGTTTGTTGGGTTTTTGGTTTTGGTTGTTTTGGTTTTCTTTTTAAGGAAGAACTCAAGCCGTCATCCCAATCCACGCGCTGTAGGAGACAAAGCATATTGATGGTTTGGTTACTAAACACACTGTGAATTTTCACAGTGGATCAGCAGAAAGTTATGAAGCACAGGTGTTCCTGTAATTGTGATACATTGGGAAAATTCATACTGTTAAATGAGCCTCAGCTTCACACTTCCACCTGTGTGATGTGGAAAAGTACTGGGGGTACACGGGGATATAATAGAGGATATGTAGGAATGATTACTGGCTGGTTCAGGACCTGCAAGGGTTTATTTCTCTTAATTTGTCTGAGTGTGTAATTTCTGCATTTGTATTTACTGCCATCGTAAAGTGGGAAATGTGTGTCACACATGCTGGTAAAAATAATGATAACATGCGAAAAAACAAAGTTAACGCACTGAGTGGAAAAGAAATCCTGAAAGCTCGCACGCCAAAGGGAATCTAGAGAGTCTTTAGGAAATGGAAAATATTTCAACAAGAGAATGAAGGCATGGGGTATTTTTTTCATCACATCTCAATTCTACTCAACAGTTTCTAGTCTTTGTTTTCTATGGGGAAGGAGAGAGGAGATGATTCAAGAATGGGAAATGTGGGAAATGCTAAAATGCAGAAAGATGAGGTCTTGAAGCAGGTGGAAGGAAATATCTACATGGATTACCTGACACAGAACATGAGAAACAAATGGAGAATGCTGGCATATAACTTGATTTATTTTCCTTTAACAGGTGTTTTTTGGGATGAGAATTGGAGAGGCAGAATTTCTTAATTTTATTCCAGACCTGTCAGAGTTTCTCAAGTGAGTGTTTCGGGACTATTAAAGCAAAGGAAAAAAAACAAAAAAAAACAAGAAAGACCCAAAGATCAAATGAAAAAAGGAAGATGATCAAACATATCTTCCTGCATGCCTTGGAAGTGTCAGCTCTGGTGTTTGACAAGGAACACAATTCTGACTGCTCCTGAGAGAGCCTTTCAAGCTGTCCTGGAGACAGCAGAACTGCTCTTTGCTAAGGTTGGCTGACATGACAGAATAACTCTACAATAACTAGTTTTCAGTACTATTCCTCTTTTAAAAAACATCATCACCACCTTGAAGTGCCACCTTTTTAAAGGTGAAGACTTGAATGCAACATCTCAGAATTTGCCTACTCCTACCTCCTTGCTGTTGGCAGCACCTTGATGCCCCACATCTGGAATTCCAAAGTGGCCTTCAAAAGTAATCCTAGCGGATAAGAACAACTGTTATAGGGACAAATTATTAATCATGGGGATGGCAAAGTGTTTTGAGGACTGCAGGCAAGCCTCTTTCCTAATCACAGATAACAATATCTCTTTTTCAAGGAAATGTGTATCACTCAAAAAAGGAGGGGAAAAAAGACTGGAATTGGTTTTGGTGAGAAAGATTTTTCTGAGCAGGTATGACAAATGCAACCACTTCAAGGTATCCACTTAGTGGCAATCACTAAATAACTCCTTTAACAGGGTCAAATGAATCTGAGCCTAATGTTTTAGTCCAAGAGGTTTTTTCCAACAGATTTTGCCATTTTCCTATAATTCTATCCACTGAACCTCCTATAACTCTCCTCTCTTGGATCTTATCCCTGTATCTATACCTAACCCCTTTCTGAGACTCACCTTTGGTCTCTCTCCTCTTCCCCCTCTCCATTTCCTCTCTTGCAAAGTGTTGTACTCCTGTAATGCAGGAGTGATGTTGCTTGTTTGTGGCCTTGCTCATCCCTGCCCTCATCAAATATTGCATCAAGCTTTATTTTAATTCTGCATAATAATGAAGCAAGCAGACATTAACTTTATCTCTTTATTGACCTGCAGATTATCCCCACAGGAAGTGGTCAGAGTGGCTGGAATCCACGTTATTTACCAGCTTAAACTCAAAAGCTAACTCAGATGTTAAGATATTACCAGTATTTGAAGTACCCATATTTATTGATCTATTCATTGTTTGAAGCTATTTTACCCTTTAAACCTCTTCCCTCCTCTAGAAAATGAATTCATATGTGACTTGAAAAAAAATCATTACCTACTAGCTTTTAATAAATCACATCCATGCCTCTTCATTTCCAGTCCAAAATTCATCCCTATTGGCTAGTGTTGCAAGTCTCCATTTACTTCCTGCTGTCCCATGGGATCCTGTGGGATATCATTCCCATTGGCCTTATCTTGCAGATTCAGTCTCAGTCACCAAAGTTTCCTATCACCCATGTTCAATTCCTGTCCTCCAACCCTTGCTCAGTATCTTGGAGTATTTTTCCCTCTCCTGTTCCTCAAAGTCCATAGGATATTATTTGTCCACTGTTCCACCACATTTTTTTAACTTCAGACTTCCTTGTTAAACTTGATTTCAATCTTACATCTCATATTTCTTTTCGTGACTTCTGACCTGATCCTCAGCAATCGGAATATCTTTCTTTCCAGAAAGTTCTGTGGCTTCCAGCACATTGCAATTAATGGAAAAGGGGCAGATGGAGGATGTCTCCAGGAGGATCAGCCTCATATTTCTGCATATAGGAGGGAAAGAAAAACTGTAGCTCTAAAAACTTCTGTCTTGTTGGAAAAAAACCCTCAAATATTATTAGCACTGCATATAAGTGTAAAATTAAAATATATATAAAAAAAAAAAGGGAGTGTTGACCATGGCAAACTTTCAGTCACCAAATTAGGTGAACAGCATGTTAAAACCATGAGAATTGGCCAATTGTTCCCATTCTCTAGGCATTCCAGGGAGATTACAGCCTTGGAACAGCTATGCTTTGCCTGGATGCCTGGATTATACAGAGGCTGTAATGGAACCCATTTCTGTACTGAGCAGCAAACAGCACCAGAGTGGAGAAGGTCTCCACAATTCAAGAGCCTTTTTGTGTCACTTGCACTTCTGCCACCTCCCCCTCATGCTCCAGATACCATGGTGACAACACTGCTGCCATGATGAGGAGGGTGAGTGGTGTCCAGGAGCCACTGGGATAACAGCCTTGGACAACAGATGGTTATAATATTACATTACACCCTTGGCACCAGGGCTTACTGACTAGACTGGTGTAATCCCACACAGCATTTTGGAGCTTTCTTGGGTCTCCCATCCTCTGTTCGTGGTCTGCAGAAGCAAAGTGCTGCTCTCATGGCCATCAGGGAGTGGTGATGGATTTAGCAAAAAACGTGGTACAACTCTCCTCTCCCAAAGCCAAGCTCGTTCAGGCTCATCCAGCGTTATAGCCATTGTATTTAGAATCATATTTGAAAATGTATAGAAAATTAAAGCTGAAACATAGTATTTTTGACCTTCCAACCCTTCTCCTTTTCTTTTATAAAGCAGAACTTCTTGTACAAATACTGCAAGTCCAGAAAATCCTTTACATTAAGGAGTTGTTATAACACCAGGTAAAATAATTTATGGCAAATTACTCTCAAGGCTCAGCTTTCCCAATATTATCCTGCTATTTCATAGACTTATATATCTTTTGTACATTGTGCAGGCCTTCAGAATCTGACATTGTTCTCAGAAATATAAATGGGAAATGAACATAAGCATTTTTACTGTAATACATACATTTCCCATTGCCTAACAATAAAGAAAAATAGGTAAAGAACTGAGGCTGATAACAATGTCCAGAGACTCTAATGCAGAATATCACCAAAAGGAGCTAATTCCAGTGACATTGCTGGAGCCATTCTAGGAACCTACTGTAGGTTCAGGAAAAAAAATTTAATTAATATATTTCTATATGGTGTTAGAGAATAACACAGCCATTTTTTTTTTGCTTTCGGATGCTATTTGAGACTCTTAACACAGTCCTTAATCATAGCATTTAAGTGCCTTTGTTACTCCATTGTGTGCTAAATAATGTCAGTGCAATTGTTATGCTTACACACCAAGTTTTGCCAAAATCCCCCACTCACTGCTTCTTCATTAAATTACAACAAACCGTGAGGGTTAGTTCTGCATCAGCACTTCAATTTCCTCATGAAAAATTGGCCTTCCTTTTTCTTGGCTTGTGAGCACCCCAAACCAATATCACTCATGCCTTGTTATACAACAAAAGGAAATAACGGTGCCTGCAACAGCAATCTGGCTGTGCTTGCCCGTGCTCAGTGCCATTTTGACTTGAGCAGCCCAGGCAGTGTTGCTCCCCCATCCCCTCTGAAGAGACAGGTCTCAATCTCCCAATTTGATTGTAAAGGGATTTTATCCAACCCCAGTGGCTTGGAGGTGCAGAGAAGTCCACGTGGCACAAAGAGGTGTGGAGAAAACCATTGCATTCCTTTAGCCCCCACTTTTCCTTGTGAAGATGGCAAAGAGAAAGGGAAAAATGGCAAGCACTGAGCATGCATCATATGCAACTTGCTGCTTCCCAAAGGAAGGTCTAATCATTCAGTGAGGTATGTTTGGGCCTGGCATTTGTCTGTCTCAGGAAAATCAGTAGGACCCAGTTTGTACCTCCACATCTTGCCTGGCAGATCTGTTTGTAGGCTAATAAGGAAGCAGATAAGTCACTGAAATCAAGTCTACAAGAATTTAATGTGTTTGCAGTTCAGCAATTAAAGACACGCTTCATTTAAAGCACCTAAGTCACTTGATTAGAGTGTCCATCCAAAAAGTCCTGACCTTACTTGAAATCTTCTATCATTAGTTAAGCAGTAATTGGTCAAAACAGCTCCACTGACTTCAGCAGCACTGTTCACACACCCACATAAGCACAGATACTTTACTAGCTCTGGATCAAACCCAAAGCCTGTATTGCAGCTTTACTGTGAGGCACCACCCGGACTCTGAGAGGTGTTAATGCCATGTGTTCCTTTAAAGTTGGGACCCGTGAGACCAGAGTGATACCTGAGAAGTGCCAAAAGCCCTCAGCCCCTCACTGAGCAAATCACTCCACCAGATCACTCTCAATCAACGTGGACCTGCACCAAGGATGTCAAAAGAACAAGATGTCACCAGCTTCAAAGGAGGCAGGATTGGGCCAAAAACCAATTATTTTTTGTTTGGGCTGTTACCCAACAAAAAAGCAGAGGGAGATTTTCAGTTGAATTCCCTAAGTGGAGTTGGTGACAAACACCTTTCACACATTCCATTTTCTGGCAGGAGTGAGGGAAGGTGTCTCAGTGGCTCACATGCTAATCTTCTATTGCTGAAACTATAGATCAGATGGCGGTTTGGTAATTTTTAGCATAGCTCTTGTTTAGCTCAACACAGGCACAGAAAATGAAGCACTCATTTGCTGACTAGAAAATCACAGTTGAGGTCGATTGATGAAGCAGTGCAAAGAAGCCTGTTCTGTCCCCAGCTTGTGGATAAACAATACCAACCACCACCCTTCACTAGTTATATATTCAACTCCTGAATATTTAAAAATCCAGCTAAGCTACTATATGGCTTACCAGTGCTTTTGTAGGGAAAGTGTCAGATTATTTTACATTTAGCTACACTCAAAGCAGCTGCCCTATGTTTCTAACACAGGAAAAAAAAATCATTACAGGGAAAAAAAAAAGAAAAAAGGAAAAGAAAGAAATCCAAGCAATACCATGTTAAATGATGAACCACGGAAGTGGATTTTCCATTACTCTGTAAAACCTTAGGAGGCCATGAGTTAACTGAAGCAAGCAGAACAAAAAAATAAACCCAAAAAAAAAAAAACAAAAAAAACCCCCAAAAAACAACAAACCAACAACGAAGCAAGGAAGGTACCATAGCTACTTTCTTGAAAACAAAACCAATCTTTTCATTCCTGCCATTTGTTAGAATTCTTCCTCCAGGCAAGCTGGACAGCTGCACTAGTAGGTTTTTTAGTCATGGGTTGTAAGCCCCACCTGGCTAGATTTGTTTAGCAGACAGCTGGCAGAATGAAATTAAAAGAACAGGGACATACAAACTGCTTCCAAAACAAAAAGCTGAAAGAATACTTTTTGGATGCTTTCACTGAGTTTATTTGGTACATTTTTAGGGGAGATTCTTCCCCTGGTTTTTACCGTCCCCCATCTTTCTGCACCCAACAGTGTTTAAAAAAAGCCAAAGCGAGACTGCAGGCTGCATTAAACAGATCAAAAACTAAGGGAAATGCCCCATCTCAGCCTATTTATTTTGTAGATGTGCACACATATATGAATACACACACTCTCTCTCTCAATTATGGTTTACAATTCCCCAAGACTGACATTGGTTTTAAATTAACTTCTCTTCTTATTCTCTTTTATTTTCCTTTTTTCTTTCTTTTTTCTTTTTTTTTTTTTTTTTGGCAACTTTCTTCCTCTATTTTCTAAAGCCAATAAGATAGATTTTCTTCATCTGGAATGTTCTTTCTAGCTTAAAGATAAGAAGGAGTTTAAAATTGTGGGAATGGCATCCCTCCTGCATCTGTTTCTCTCACAAACCTATCAAATATCTAATTTTTGGCATTACTGCTGGCTCCAACAGGGGATGACATAAACCAGCTTTGTGGTTACATGTTTCACTTTTAATCTCTTGAAAATGAAAATCAGTGCTGAAATGTCCCTTTACATGTGACAATGTGGGACTCTTTTCCAAAAACCAAAGGAAAGGGGCGTTACCCTGGTTAAGCTTAATATACAGCATATGTATAAATTTGCTTTTAGTTTGGATTTAGCTCGATGTTAGCAGAGGCATGTCAGGATTTTTTTTTTTTTTAATTATTACTATTTTGTTTTACTGCAGAGATTTTAAACACTTTTGAAAGTATCACTGCACAAAGGAAGACACACAATAAACGTAAGATAGCAGTCAGCAGATGAGCAGGCTGTTATGTGACAACAAATCTTCTGCAAATAATATCATTTTCCACATAGCTCTATGGTCACATTCCCATAACATGTTTCTGTAGTTAGTGTGAAGGGAATCTGGTTTTTGCATGAGTTCTTTATTAAGAGCTAATGTAGTAATACTGGATGTACGACGACAAACCAAGATGGCTTGGATACTGTCTTGATTGGAGAAACTTTATGAAAACAAACTCCAAATGTTTAAAAATAAAAATCTGCCCTGACTCTGCTTGAAAGGGAACATGTGAGAAAAAGAATATTTGAGCTTACGGTATGAATGGTACCTATGAAACCCAGATGATCTGAGGTTAAAAGAAGCCTGAAACGCAAGCCTACTCCTATTTTCTGTGGAAAAGTAACAAATATTAGGAAAAGGAAGGCCCTGAAACCAATCTAAGCCATTCCATAGCACAGCACTCACCCTCCTGAGCAGCAGCAGCTCTTGGCCGCCCTCCATCTCTGCCTATACATCTCCATGGAGTGCAGACTCCACGGAGCCTGGTGGGATACGTGCCTTAGAGGGCCCTCGCCTCACCAAAAACATCAATATCAATATCATATGCCTCAAACAGGAGGAAAAGGCCTGCAGGGATGAACCCTCTGGGCTCAGGGAAAGCCAGCAGCTTCCCCAGGGGCAGAAGGTGGGGCCTGTGCAGAATTCCATCATGCACAAAATCCATCTCTCAGCCAGCAGGCCAGCTGGGAAGTGGCATTTGGAGGGGGTAAAATGGGTTACTCAATGTGTTTCTGTGTCCCTCCTGGTGTTTGCAACAGCTCCCTGCTCCACTGAATGGGTATTTTGGTAAATAAGTACCCAGGTAGGGCAAGGACAAGGAGTAATGGGTTCAGACTGAAAGAGGGGAGGTTTAGGTTTGATGAACAGATTAAATTCTTCTCTGTGAGAGTGGCAAGGCCCTGGCATAGGTTTTCCACAGAGAAGCTGTGGCTGCCTCTGGATCCCTGGAAGTGTCCAAGATCAGGTTGGATGATGCTTGGAGCAATCTGGGATAATGGAAGGGGCCCCTGCCCATGGCAATGAGGTTGGAATGAGAAGATATTTGAAGTCCCTTGCAACCCAAACCATTCTATGATGCCATGAGCTACTGAAAACCCTTTGCTAAGAAAATACCTAAGCATGCATTTTTTGAGGTTCTTCTGTTGATTTGTTGAAGGCAAAGCTTATGAAATCTTCTGTGATTGTCCCACATGTCCCTCCCAGGCTTCAGCTGAAAGAAGTAGTCACTAATTTTGTGTCTCTCTCATTTCTTGGGTTAGCTCTCTATGAGTTCTAGATGAACCCGTAACTCAGGCAACTTCTCTAGTTAAGAAAATTGATTCTTGTTTACCCCTTTCAAAGGAGACAATCATGATGATTGTTAAAAAAGCTCACCCCCCCACTGCTAGAAAATCTCCCTCTTTTGGCTGCATGAGCTTTGAATTATATAAGATAGAAATAAGTTTACGTTTAAGGAAAAGTCAATGAGGAAGAAATTCTACAAGTTTAAAGCTCATTCTTAATCCTTGGCCAAACACCCGTGTTCCTTCCTGTGTACCTCACCTCAACAAACACTTTCTGTATTATGAGACTTGCCTGTAAATTGGTCTCTGCATTTTAGCTGGACAACTAATGACAGCAAAACAACTGAAAGTGTTTCATATTTATGTTGGAAGATTAACATAACTCATTTCAACTCTGTTGAATGGACACATTTTACTCAGGAGAGAAATATTAAAAAAAAAAAAAACAAAACAACAAAACCCACAAATGCAGAGGGAAAAGGGACATCAACCCTTAAAAATATTTCCTGGTATTACCATTCATATGGCATAAACAAACAGGCAGAGTGCATACATATGGGCCCCAGTCCTGTAATTTGGATGACAAGGGAGATCCTTTTGCCTAGGCAGTGCAAAACTAATTTCACCACACTGGCACATAATGCAATGTGATTGCTCCCTCAGTTTTATATTACAAGGTCACTGGAGCAAAAATTTTTGTGGTTTGTACAGTACCAAGCACTCCAAGAAAACTTATTATATAATGATGTTATATTTAGTATAAATAAACCCATACCTACTATATACCACGGAGGAAAATATTTTGTCTGACGTAGAGAATCTGCAAAAACGTAAAGGACAGTCTGCAGAAAAACAGCATTTGATTGAGAAATTCTGCTCATTTCTTATAATCCAAATTTGACTTTTATTCCCTGAGAACTCACAAACATTTGGAAACTTTAAACTGAAGTATTTCCATACATAGATTAATTTTTTTTCCTGAGCATCAAAGACCTGAGTCCAGAATCCAACCTTTAACAACTTTGACAAACAGAATGTTACAATCTGGCTAAACAATGCAATATTGCAACCCTATTAATGCTAAATTGTTAATCACTTCAATAAGCAAGAGACCTTGTCTTTCCTTGGCTTTTCCAATGAACAGCATCACCCAGGTCTCTGCCAAGATGCTTGGTTCAGTCTTTCCCAACACAGAATTGGCTTAAAATTAAAAAAAAAAATATTAAATATCAAAGTTCCTTCTACTTCTGTTTTGAACAGATCTACTCAACATCACACAAAATAATCTCATTTTATTAAAAATACTTTCAAAACAATTATAGAAATTCTGTCAACATGTTTATTTACCAAAGCACAAGCCTATAAAAATGATGGGTGTCCCCATAACCATTTCAATAATAAAAGCTCATGTTTTCCTTTTAGAAAGCTATGCAACAACAGCAAACACTGCTTTAAATCCTACTTTTTCCACTCCAAGCAGAGAGTTTTATCCGGCAATAACAACTGGGCTCTCTTCCTTCAGCACCTGTATTTTCTGAGGAGCCAGTAAAACAAGGATCTGTTCAGCTTCATGGATGAGGTTTAATGGAATCTCAGCCTCAACTGTTGTGCTTTTGGAAGCAAAATATTTTCTTTTTAATTTTGTCTCATATGCTTAATACCAGCACAGTTAGAACCCCCAATGTTTTATTGGGCATATAGAGCACCAGGCAGCAAAGAACACAACACACTATGATCCAGACTTTAGGACTGTAGCTGAAATTGCCCATTCATGATTACAGAAGTACCTGGAAACTTCATCTGGCTTCTCTTTTTCAACTTCATTTTACCCCAAATAAACCCAGAAAAATTCATTTTGAAATACCTTTCTGTGTCACTGCTTAGATACTTTGTTTGTTCAGTAAAAGTAGTTTAAAATGGTGACAATATTCACAAAAAACTCATGAGACATCAGACGTAAATGGTCAAAATTAATTTATCAAAAGATAACAAATTATAGCAAACTTGATTTGGAAAAGCAAAGGCTGCCCTGAAATCATTTCAACAAAACTGCTCAAGTTCTAAATGGGCACACACGTGTTGAACTGTGTCCTCCTTCATCTCCAACACACAACTATGCTTCATGTGATGAAATCCTACTTTATATCACAACCAGGAGACCCAGTCAGGTGCTGGGATTTCCTCTCCTAACAAAGAGTGTGCAAGGGGATGCTGAACTGGGTCTTTACAGCATCTCTTCCCAAAGCAAAGCACAGAGCAGCTCTTTGCAGGAGACCCGTCCCTTAGCACGGCTCCAGTGTCCGTTTGAAGGCATCACCCATATCAATGGAGTAATGAGAGTCAAATCCCATGTAATTTACACATTAAAAGGAGAGAGTAACGCATGAAAAAATCAGTTTGGCTAATGAAAAAATCAGTTTGTCTAATGAAATTAAAGTCCCTAATCAAATATTGGCAGGAAAGATATTTAGAAACTCTCCTAATGTCATCCAGCTAATTCCCCCCTATTCTAACTAGAAGGGAAAGCAGTTGACTTTTATTCCCTGCTGAATGTCCTGCTCTCAAATCACCAGAAAGGCCCTGTTCTGAAGAGTATAATTAAGGCAGATTAGGGCAGATTTAGCTGTCAGCTATACCAGTAGAGCACAGGTAATTCCTTTTCCTTCAGAGGTTGCATGACAGCTCCAGGTAGGTAATGCACCTACTGCAGAGGATTTCCTTGCACACACTCTTCTTTGAAAAGTATTTTTCCCTGGACTGATAAGTCTACCCATAGAAAACCAGATGTTGACAGACTGCCCAAGTACAGAGGAACCTGTGCTCCTGGGTTGATGCCTCTATTAGGTTAACTTGCACTTTTAGCTTCAAACTTTTGAGGTCCAGAAGACTTATAAGAAACTAGGCAATTAAAATATTAGTTCATAGGAAGGAGAAAAAAAGAAAAAGAAAAAAGAAAACAACCAAAAAAGCCCACCACCAACAAAAAAGTTCTGGACGTAGTAGGTCTTATAAAACATTAATTTTCCCATCATCTACCAGCCTCTACTAGAGGGACCCTCTACTCCTTCTTTATGCCTTGTCCATCTGCCTCTCATGGTTTTGTTCTTCTTCCCTTCCCATTTTCTGGCATTCTTCTTGTTAATATCCCCTTGATGTTTCTTCATCCCCATCCCCATCCATCAGCCTATCCTTTGTGCTGCCCCTGACTCTGCCACTGTCCCACACCACACACCTCTCACACCATCACCCCACCCTTCAAGAAGATTTGTATGAATATCACAACAAGAGGGAGAAAAAGAGGTCAAACAAAAGAATAAATAAAGAATTACCACTGACTCTCATAGATGGCACCATCTTGCTGGCTTTATTTAGGCTTCAGCTTTGATGATGGCCTTTTATTGGCTTTTTTTGTGGTAACACTTTATTTTAAGTATCTTATTATGAATTCATTTAGTATCGATTGCAGCATCTCTGATCATAAAGAATTCATTTGGCATGCCATGAATGTCATATGCATTCATATTAAAAACTCGTTTTCATTCAAGATTAATATGAGATTATTTTTTTTTCTTTTGTCATTTCACTATCTTAATACACCACATAGTTTGGAAGACCAGTCTTGATAGTTTTACCAGAGTTTCTCCATTTTCACACTTTTTTAAAGAGGAAGTAGAAGTCTTTTTATTTCTCTAAGCTTTTGGGATTATGCTTTAAAAATAACCTTCCCAGAGTGCCTAACGTTCCCAGATCTCATGCATTTATTGCACTAACTAGACTAAGAAAGTTTTCATACCTATTTGATGATGCTGCAACAAGCCAAGAAATTTAAAGCTTGCATTTCTCCCTGGTCCAACAGAAAGACTTCTGCCTTGAGAGAGAGCTGGAAAACACAGAAGGGGATTACCTGCAACTTCAAACCCTCTCTAGATATGTCAAAATATGCTCTGAGCAAATTGAGCCTTGACTGAAAGCAGGTATGTGTTTTGGATGCTCTGTCTCATTGCATCTGTTACAGGCAACGTGTCAGCCGCGTCTCCATCCGGCTGCTCCTGACTGTGATGCAACATGACACAGTTTGATAACAAAAGGATGTAATACACCATAATGACTCCAAGCAGGCAATTGTAATGTGATGGGATGTGCTGCCATGTAGTAGCAGGTGACATACCTCTTCAATCAGTCATGGACTAATCGGCAATGCCTCCAGTTTAGGCTGGTTTTTGGAAAAAATCCTAAAGCCTTGATGATTATTTTCATCCCAACATTTCAATATTGCTTCCTGCTGCGCTCACCCTGGCTTCCCTTTACAGTGGATGATTTTCCAGGTAGCAGCTGAAGCTGTATCAAAAAATAACCAACCCAAAATCCAATAAATGCCTTGTGTCCAGGCTAGGCACGAGCAGTTCCACTTTGCTAGGGACTATGCATGCATTCACCCTTAAAAATTAACAAAGGGAATGCGGCAAAGGTAAGAGGCAATTCTTTATTTGTGCTATGGAAAGCAATAATGGAGATTTACAGCTCTTCAATAGAGCAAAGGATTTCCCAGAATGCTGGCTAACTGAACCACTCTGTACTGTATTGATGTGCCAGCTCACTGAAAACACCATATTATTAATAAATAGCTTGACTGAAGAGCCAGACATGGAGGGAGCTTGCAGAAAGACATTGTCTCTACAAAAAACAGGGAATTGTGGTGGGAAGAAAAAGAAAAAGCACACTTACTGTATGGGACTGAGGAAATGTGATCAGAAGATTAACTTCAGGAATGGGCAGAGAAACTGAAGCCCCTGGGGGAAAGGCGGAAGAGCACAGGGAGATCCATGGGAGGTCTGTGCCTGCAAAACGTTTCCCCTCCTGTTTCTGATTTGCGTAGCTAGAACCGTCCCACCATTTAATTAATTTCTTTTGTAAAGAATGTCACACATGTAGAAATCTACTCCTAAAAAACCCCAAGACATGTAAAATGCCAGACCCAGATTGTGTTGAGAGCAGCGCTGACAGAAAGCGAGCTCAGGGCCACTGGTAGGGGTGAGCTTCACTTGTACCTTTGTGAGCTTTGCTGCTCCCATGTCCCCAGACCATCCTGTGGGCATCACACCTCACACCCAGACACACACTGGAGAGCCTTCTCCTGTACAGAAACCAATAGATTTGGGAGTAAAGCCACCCTCCATTGCAGCCTGCTACAATTTTTTGCCAATGGACTTCCATTTGCTTCTGTCTCAGCTGCTGGTACTTAGCTCCCATTGCTCGGTGGGACTCTGAGCTAAGTGAGAGGAATATCAGGGGAAAACATCCTTCCCATCTTCCCTTTCAACTTCAGGCAGTGTGGGGAGGGGTATCAGTGTGTAGCAGATGTGCTGAGACCACAGTGATCTCTTCCTCATGATTACAGTTGGTTATACCTGGGGATGCTCAATTTAATTCAGGCACAAATGTGCAAAGGAGAGTGGTGCTAAAGTAGAATAAGTGATACTAAAGGCTTTGTTCTGTGCATGGTAATGCAGTGCTTTATTTCACTAGACCTGGCTCACACATAAAGAAAAGAGGCACAGTTTGATACATGCCTTCTCCGATGAGTGCTGCTAAGTAAGTGTGTTTGTTCTCAGTGTTGTTGTCATAAATATCATGAAATTTCTTATTTGAAGTTGGGAACTAATGATTCCTTCTCCTTAATGTGCCATACTGACTCTGCACCCTATTGTTTTCCCCTATTTGAGAATGCCCAAGGATGTCATTATAACTTCATGTATCAATATTAAACCTTCACAAACAGCAGACTAAATGAGCAGTTATCTTTGTTTCTGAAAATAGTGTACTTTTTTTTATTTTTTTTTAACTTCATTTATCAGTAACTAGGTGTAGTCAATTGCTCTCCAGTATTGATCACAATATCTATAGCAGTCACAGAGTACCTTTGCTCAAGGTCACTGTAAGGTCGAGTTATGATCAATATGAATTGACTGTCTGCAAATAAATTTAAGTAGCTGACATAACTGAAAGGAGTAACTATTTAAAGTTAAGGTGGACCATGGGTCCCTGCTTTAGAAAGGCTCAGAGACCATATGAACATGGCAGTGGCAAAAGTCATCTGAACATGCACCAGCAGTTCAACAGATTTTCCTGCAATTAGAGGTGCATAACTGTGGATCTAATCCTGAACATGCTTATTCTTGGGAATTAAAAAGAAAAGCCACAGTCTTCATTCTTAGTCTGCTATGAACTGACTCACTTGGGATCAGACTCATTGCCTTGAAAATATATTATTTAATACTAAAACAATGTATGCAGGGTCTCTATTGCTATGCTCTCTTTCCCATAGGCTTTTTGTATTGTCTGTAGAGAATCCAAAGAAGGGCAAGCTTTTCCAACATCAATATCCACACCTTGTCCTTCAATACATATTTAGACATCCATAATGTCTATGTGGACAACCATATTAAAGTATTTTTACTATTGTTGAATCCAACAATCTAAAACCATTTTTTTTTTTTTTTGGTGGTTAATCAGGAAATTTCCATAGTCCTTGTTGGTGTTTTGGAGAAGATCTACCTGAGGATTTTAGAACCTCTCAGACAAAAACCACCAAATCAAACCAACAAAAACCCCCCAAAAAAACACTGAGTAGAATGAGTGTATTAAATCTCAATGGGCTCTCACAACATTATCCAAGGGAGAGATGTCCCAGGTGAGACAGGTTCTGGGAGAAGACCTGTGATCAGGTTGCTGGCCACTGGATGTCACTGCTGCCTACCCAAAGGTAGCCCACAAAACACTTGTGTGACTGCAAAAATTGTAGCTGTAGAAAAGAGTTTTGCTGGAACCATTCCACATAGCTAGGCAATGTCTAATTTCAGAAAAATAGGCTCATAAAGCTCAAGAAGGCAATACCCAACTTCAAGAGTAATTAGTTTCATTTGTTTGCTTCAGCTCGAGCTGAATGAGAAACACTAATAAAATAAAGAGTAAATTTGGGGGTCGTGAGCAGTTACAGAAAGTTGCAACCATTGTGCTTTTACAAAGGATATCTTCAACGGAGATGCTGCTTTCCAATCTCCTTCAAAAAAACAAAACCAAACATTCACCTTGGCAGATTTCCCTATTCCTATCAGCAGGAAGAGCATATTTGTTTAGTGTGCCTAAAGGAGGTACCACCACTGCTCCTCACCATTGCCACCAGCTACTCACCGTGAGCCTCACTTGAGTCAAAAATAATCTGCTCAACACCAAGGAAAGATGTGGCTTACATCTGAAAAAAAACTGAACTGAAATTATTTTCTATATTTAGAGTCTGTAGAGTCTACATTATTATTGTTGTTATTAATTGAAGCCATTCATCTGGGTTCATCACATTAGTGGAGCAGCTCTACGGGTGGGATTTATGTGACCAAATGCAGATGTCTATCTTGCAGACATCTGAGCTGGGCTCTTCTCACATTCAGGCTAGAAAAGGAGATGCCATTAATGTGGGATTAACCTCATCCTAAACTACATATAAAACCAGGCCAGATGAAATGCATTTTGAAGGATCTTTTTCTCCCTGTTGGTTTAAAGGAAGGCCAAGTGAGCTCTGATGTAGACTTCTGAAGCCAGGTGAACTCATTCTCACTCCCTCTAAATGAGATAAGATAAAGCTGCTAAGGAAAAGAAAAATAGGATGTTCCAGGTGTTTGGAGAAGGAGGGTCAGAGCTCTGTGTTAATTCATGCCTCCAGAAGGATGCCTTGAGTATTCCCATGGAATACTCTAGAAGAGGGAGCTCAGACCACAGGAATATCAATAGTGTGAGGCTTCCCAAGAAAGCTGAGCCCTCATAGACTGCTCCTGCTAGAGGTCTAACTCAGCTCCTAGTCCCAGCTGTGTGTTTCCAACCCTCCTTTTTGGGTTGCTTTTCTCAGAGCTGTTCATGCTGAACCAGACCACCAAGGGGTTGGACACAGACCAGACTTCCGGCAGGAGAGAGCATGGGAATGCACAGCCAAAGCAGGCAGGGCAGCAGCACCAACTTTTCCTGGCAGTTGTGAGCCACCAGACCAGATCAGCCATCACACAAGACTACAGGGATGCAGAGC
>JANPWX010000533.1:3124128-3171628 GCA_024734555.1 Trochalopteron elliotii
CAAAGAAGGAACTGGCAGGAGCAATAATTTCGTTTTTACTGAGTACTGCTCGTTCGAGGGTGCACAGGAAGGGACATGTTCTTGCTTCCAAGCTGGTTTATGAACTAGAGCTGGCAAAATTAGCCAGATATAGTGCAGGGTTCAGTCCTCAGGGCAGATTGAACTTCTTATTCCTGCACTCGATGCATGGGTCAAAATTTCTCCTTTCTTCCATTGAAAGGCTACCACAATAATGATATTATGAGACATAAATACAGGGAAGCTCTCGGCAGCCCTTCTTCACCATCAGGACATCACAAACATCTTACTGATAACCTGTCCTGTGCTCTGCACACCCACCCCAGCCCAGCTCTGCACTTGGGTCCCAGATCCAGCCCCATGGGCACCATCTGCTCTCCACAGCCCCTGGGAGCAGCTGCACCCAGGCAGGTCAACTGCACAGAGTCTGCTCCTGAGAGGTGAAGGCACCTGCATGGAAAGCCTCCAGCTGTGGAGATCTGCCTCTGTTACAAGCTTTCCTGATTTTAAGAAAGATTTCCTTGTACAGATTTATCTTTCCTGAAAACAGAAGAAAATAAAATTGCTTTTTCAAGCTGGAAGATCATACCTTAAAGGAAGAACAAAAAAAAAAATCCATATCTGCACAGCAAGAGGCAAAAGAAGGTTTAATCCCTTCTGTGGAGCTCTAACTTTTCCTAAGGAATTGCACAACCCTTCACACTACAGCAGTGAGCAGAAACAGAAGCCCTATACTAGTGCTACCTTCCATCCAAACTGTGACCTGCCAGTAATTTTCCTTCCCTAAAATTTCCCTCCTGTCATGACAGATAAAGTGGCAGGGTCTACCATCCCTAATCGCTGGCCCCAGCTCCTGCTGAATTCCAATACCGTGCACAGTTTAGTTATGGACTTTAGGCTGCAATTCATAGCCAAACCATGGAGGAGATTTAATTCAATAGTGGCTGGGGTCACAGGAAGAGGGTGCCAAGAGTAGCAGACCCTGTAGTAAGATATCTTGAGAAAGACAGTCACTGGAGGCAGAGAATGTACTGGATGGGTTTGTGGGAGCTTACAGGAACCGCAGGAGGACAATAATCAAACCCTCCAGGAAAGTTAATGCTTTAGAGAGGAAAACAGTGAAGACTGGAGGGTGGGCTGGCAGCCTGGAGGGAGAAGTCTCTTCGTTTGAGATGAGTGTTCTTAGATATCAACCTCCTCACCTGAAAACAAACAAAAAAATGGCTGGAACTGGCTCATGGTGGAGTAAAGGATGTAAACTGCATTAAATGACACTGAAACCCCTTGCCTCCAAACGTATTAGCTCTTACCAGAACTTAACAAAAATAAGTAGCTTCATAAAAGGTTGCATGATATTTCTATGATATTTTTGTGCTAGGAGATGCTAAACAAACCAAGTCAAATTGACACAGGTGACTCTTTAGAAGAGCAGAAAACTGTGTTCGTGGAAAATCCAGATGAAAACATAATCCAGCGAAGTGCCCTTCAGTACCTTTTTCACAGTGATTTGCCCGACTTTACAAGGATAGCAGGGAGGGCTGGGAGGGCCTGGCTTTGGGGCTGAAGGGTGTTTCTGCACAAAAGCAGATCGTTGAGGGTCGTTCAAGAATGAAACTACATCGCTTGCAGGTACTTGCACGATGTGCTCATTGCCTTGCACAGAAAGGTTTTCAATGGAGCTCTTTAAGCCTTTACTGTAATGTCGGAAGTCATTTATTTTACACCATGACACAGACCCTGCATTAAAACTATCACTGCCAGGAGTCCCCGCGAATGTAACTATTTTTATGGACCAAATGTTGTGGGTCAATGTTTTAACACAGGCTTGTTGTACAGTATATTGCTCAGTAAAGTGTCCCTCCACTGCAGGCGTTTAATAGTCTGTCTGTTGTGGAGCCCATTACCACAATTCTGCACTCTTTCTCGGGTTTATTAAAGCCCAGAGAGTCAGAGATGCCCGTGGGTGGCACAGGGCTCAGAGACTTTTCCACAGTGACCTGCAAATCCTCCAGGTTTGAGGCAAAGAGTCCCAGCCCACGACCTTCACCCCACCAAGAGGCTGCAATCGCGCAGGACCCTCTTCTCAGGACAAAACAGCAAAAAACTTCCACGATTGATTTCTTTTTCCTCTTTTCTCGCTCTCTCTCTTTTTTTTTTTTTTTTTTTTTTTTTTTTTTCAACATAACGCTGAGGCCACTGTCCTAGATTTCCCTGGCAAGCAGTCAAAAAAAAAAAAACAAACCAAAAAACAAAGGTCCTTCCCCCGTGCCGGGTACAGCCTCCCAGCCCAGCGTTGGGATGATGCTACACGAGGGGTCCTGTCCCCATCCCGGCGCTTCCAGCCAGGCGTTCATTTTTGGCGAGCTGCCAGAGGAGGGTGCTCTGTTGTTAGAGGAAGACCCTCCAAATTGCAGAGGCAGACAGAGAACAGAGGAGCAGGAATCCTCTCTACCTTACGTCTCCCTTCAGGAAAGAGACACTCTGGTGCCTGCCGTTTTGTTTCTTTTTTTTTTTTTTTTCTTTCCTCCCCCTCCTTTTTTTGTCTCATTCTGTCACTCTCTGGTTCTTTTACAATAGCAACAACAATGATCTTGTCTAAATGATTTCACAGGCTATTATTCAGGCACTCAACTTTTAACATTTCAATTTTGTCATTTTGTTGCTACACAAAAGGTGCACTTCTCCAGTATAATGTTCTGAGAATTATGTCAATGAGCAGTAATGGCTTTTAACATTAACTTGATCATTAACAACTACATTATCTGTGGCATAATCAGCACCTCAGTCTATTGTGTCATATTACTGTACAGATTTTGGAAATGAAGGCCCAGTCTAAGCAAAAGTTCCCTGCATTAAGCTGCGATTTTTCTTGTAACTGAAATGCTTTTAAAGCACTTATTTTTTTGTGAATACTTTAAAATTGGGTTTATGTCAGTTTGTTTTACTTATGGAAATGGGGGATATTTTTTAAAAAATTGTTTTAAGTACATCCAGGTTGGGATTTGAAGTAGGTCAACTAGGTAAGTTTATCTAAACCAGCACAAGTTTATCACAACCAGCTGACCAGTTCCAGGAAGGGTATCTACTTTGAAAGTTGCCATATCCAAAACCTGCTCCATTTTTACATCAGTTTTACTCAATCTGTTCCATAAATTTACCAACAGAAGCTCTGCAGATGTTAATGCTTTTATATTCCTAGACAGAGGGTTGCCAATTTTAATTTGCCCTTGCCAAGGAGTCAAAGGTAACTCAAGAGTTTCTAGTTCATTTTCCATGTTTCCTAAATAAAATTGCTCTATGATTCACCTCCACACATCCTTCTTGCTTGTAACAAATCCCACAGTCTTTTGTTCACAAATTCATGTTCTTGGGCACAACCTTTCCTGGGAGAGAAGGATCAGCATCCCGAACTCCTCTGACATACTAAGGACCAGTGCTTTAACTGTTGGGAAAGCCTTTATCACTCCAGATGGAATAAATCTATGGATTTTAATTGAGCTATGCTGATTTGCTCCAACCAAGCACCTGCCCAACTCCCTGCACTTCTCCAGAATCTCCCATTAGGATCTCGGGCACGATGGTTGTGACCTCTCATAAATCAGGATGTGGCAACCCCCCACACCTGACACTTATAACTCCCCCTTCTTTCCAGACAGGAAAAATAGCAAAGCCATGGGTAGGGAAGCAACCATCAAAAGGTCACAGGCAAGGCAGGGGCCAATCCAGAATCCAAAGATAGTTCTCCTGGCTCTCACACCAGCACTTGATCCACTGGGCTGTGTCGGTCCATGTGTTAAAGATGAAGTGCCACAGACTTGTGGTCATTATGTGCTCTGCTGCTTACACACCTCATCAGCTTTTATGGCCCTACTGGTCAGTGCTCCACCACCACTGCTCTGGTGTCAGGGGGATGTTTCCATGCTACCCAGTTTTACCAAAGACAAATAGGAAAAAGGTCCTAAAACTTGATGGAAGCTTCTAAAGCACCAATAGCCATGGAGCCTCTATGGAGTCACACACGAAGGGATGCTTTTTTAGGATGATTTTAGATGCTCCCACATGGAAAAGGACCTGCTGAAGTGAGAACAGTCATTCAGAAGGTAACCAGAGTGGGCAGACAGTGGTTGAGTGCCCTCCAGGCAGTAAAAAAGCCCAAAGCAGCTCCACTCTGCTGTGCTGGCAGAGGACCCTTTATCTGCCATTTCCACTTGACATTCCACAGAGAGTATCACATTCCTGATACTCCCTGAATGCATCAAACAATGAGAACATCAGGTCACAGCCACTCCCAAAGACAGGGAAACCTGCAGCTTTGAAGAGGATGGGTGTTTTGTGGCTGCAGCGTATTGGTCTATTGCAGCCAGGAGCTGAATAGCAATGAAAATAATCATTTAGCTCTATGTGTAAATAATTTAATTCTAGCAACAGTTACAATTGTAACAATAATGAAAACAATCACAGAGACTCAGAGAAGCATTAGAAAGATGCCACATTTAATTTACAGAGTTAGTTAAGCTAAGTCTTACATGAAAGAAATATTTTTAATATAGTAATTAGATATTTGTTGGAAAATTCTTGCCTTATTCTTCAACCAGTTTTGCACTGTGGTTATTTTTAGATGTGACTGTGGTTCCTAGTGTTCATAACAACTCTGCTTATGGGCTCAAAGATGTGTTTGGGCTGCTTCAGTGCCACAGAACCAGCAGCAATGCCACTGCTCACCAGTGGGAGAGAGGGGATAGGGGACACACTGCTGTATCCCCAGGGAGCAACAAGGAATTCAGATCTTGGGCTGAAAAGCCTTCTTTAGAAAATGAAACCTTTGGGCATCTAGTGAGCCTGACCCAAGCAGAACTTGTGTTTTAGGACAATTTAAACGAAAAACTGAAACAAGATAAAATCTTTCTTGGAACTTTATGAACAAGCATGAGTAGGGCTATAAAGAGGATGGAGGCACATGGGTGTCTGGGCAGCTTTTCAGCTTTTCACAGTTGTGCCACTGGGATGTGGTTATACATCTCCACTCGGCAGAAGGCTCAGGTAGATTAACATTTAAGGACACATGCCTGAGGTATTTCACCCTTAAAAAGTGCATTCACTCCAGAAATAAAAGCTTTGTTTTGCACACTCACAATGTCATGCCTTTGTTGATAATTTTTTTTCAGTAATTCCATTGTCACAAATCACAGGATTGTCAAATACCCCAGGACTAGGAGATCACAGCCCAACAAGCAGCAGATGGCATTTCAGAGGTTTCAAATAACATTCATTCATTTTTCAACTTCTACAACATGAACTACCTACAACTTATCCATAGCAAAACCCAACAAAAAGCCTGTAAAATGCACCACCCTGCCTTATTCGCTGCTTCAACAGATTTTAGTCCATGGACTATCTCAAGAAATGAGAAGGAAAACCTAAGAGGTTTCACACAAGCTGTTTGTGTTTAAGGACAGAAGTTTAAGCTCGAATGTAACATAATTATGATGTCATTGAACACAGCAAAAGCTGCAGGGACACACCTTGTTTTCATCACAGCACTACTGCAGGCACATTTGAAACACCACAGTACCTTCAGACTATAATTATAACTCTTGTGGTTTCAGAGATAATAGAACTTGTCCATAACATTTACACAATTCCAACGTGCTGCATGCAAAACACAGATTCAGTGTCACAGGCAAAATATTCCCACCAAGATACCTGCAGACCAGCAGGTTATGATTTAATATCATTGTGAGCAGGAAATAAAAATGCAACACTAGAGATACAACGCCCAAATCCTTCCACCTAATCAGATAAACCAAGTTAGACTTGCCTGGTTAACTGAGGGACAGATTCAGCTCTTGAGAAACAGCCAATTCAAAGGCCATCGTGGTTTGCTCAGTCTCATCAGCATTCCCCAATGGAGACATCATGGGAGATGAAAAAATTTCCAATAGCAAAGACAACTGACAACAGGGGAGTAAAAAAAAATAAAGAAACCATTTACCAGTGCCCATGCTCCCCACCCTCCTCCCAGCCCATCTGAGGTGTTAGTGGTGTGGTGCCTCCTCACCCCACCACAGGGAGCTCACAGCTGTGCCTCCCCCCAGGTGTTGCAGATGGGGTTTCTGGGAGGTCCTTCCAGCCAGGATTCACCTACAGCTGTTGCACAGAAAAGGAGAGAGTGGATCTCACACAGTTAATGGATTAGTTGGCTCATCTTCACTACCTTGCTGTTCAGCTTCACCCACAGAGGTGCAAAGAGAGGCAGATGTGGCATTTGGCAAGCTGTCAAGACACATCTTTCTTTTTAAAAGTAAGGTGCACTTCCCTGGCTGCTCTCAGCCCAGTCCTTCTGTCTGTAACAGCTCTGCTGTCAGCACTGAGGATGCCCTTTTCAAACGTGGGCAAGGAGGAGCTGGGTGATATAGGGAGAAAACAGCCATTTTCTCCAAGAGCAACCCAAAATGGAGACCTGCACTTTCCACCTCACTCTTTCATTGAGAGCTGCCCTCACTCCTTGCAGACAATTCCTTATGGAGGTGTTTCTTCACCAGACAGGCCAAATTCACCTCCCTGGACTTACCAGCCATGGGTGCAGCCATCCTGCCACATGGAGGGTCTCATGCTGCACCCACAATATGATACAGGGTCCAGATGCCACCACCCTGACATCAATCATAGGCACAACACATAAACTTTCAGTTTTACCAGCGGTGTCATTTTTATTGTTTCATCCATCACACTGCACTCCTCACTCTGCAGGCAGTCTCTTCCCTCTAAGTATTTCTTGGAGTTGTGGAGCCCGAGGACAGAATTGAAGCTTTGGAAGTATCATAAAGGTTATTCTCATTGACACCCACCACAATCTTATTGTCTTTCCAGCTAAATAGTAAGGGTCACTTGGAAAGTTAATAGTGATGTTGCTACCAAGAGTCTTGTGATGCCTGCACTTCCTGTCAGAAAAACACTCAAAGTGAATGTGAAATCAAAGTAGACAAAGCTAAAGTTCTGCTTATGAATGTCCCGCCCAGTCACGGCAGTGTTGTCTCCTTTGATTTCAAATTCACTTTGAAACTCTCCAAACAGGAGGCGCAGCTCAACCTTGGAAGCAGAAGATGCAAAGTGGGAACACCACCCGTTTACTCCTCACGTGGCTGGTGCTAACAGGTGGAGGATGCTTAACAGAAAACCATAATGATCCCCTAATGCAAATTCCAAAAGGGAATTAGCTACCCACATTATCCTTTGGTGCTTGGGCGTGACAGGGCTTTTTATTATTCCAGAAACCACCGAGAGCAAACGGAGCTGCTCATTCCAGCTGAACCGGGACTTTCTGCATGAGATTTTGGAAAGTAGTTTCCTTCTTGGAGCTGAGATGGGATTTTTCTGGCTTAAGCAAAGTGGGAAATTGTCCACAGTCCTTAACTTCCACTCCTAGCATATTTTCACTAAGTAATTTGCAAGCAAAACAGTCCAGAAAATGCTCGGTCAGAGCAACAAGTTTTTATAGCCACTTTATTTGAAAGAGCAGAATATTTTTGGTTATGTAGTTGGAATGACAGTTCCCTCATTTTTCAGTACAACATTTGCTGCTTTTGCACACATTTATACCTTTGGATCTAGAGATGAAATTGAGCAGCAACTGCATCATGAGTAGTTTGAATCCACGGTCAGGAGGCACGAACATCCTTCCTCTCTCCAGAGTATGGGGGACCCAACAGACTCACTGGAATGATAAGAGAGGACATTTTTCATGGGGACTGAAGCTCCCAAAGCGAGCCAATTCCTGCCTTCACAGTGCTACTTCTTTCCTGATGACACTTAGCTGGGAGCTGGGAAGGGCAAAGCTGGCAGACTGGAAGATTGCCTAATGTGCTGTGACTGACATGTAATCGAATATTCAACCACTGGTCCTCATGTCGGTGGCAAAGTGAATATGACACCCTTCAGCTTAGTTGTGATCACGCCTCGTTCTTCTGCAAACAGTTTCATAAAGGTGCAGCCTGGCTCCTTGATGAGGAGGATGTGTGAGATGGGAGAGCAGTCACGGAGGTCACCTGCTGCTGGGGACGTGCTGGGGACCTGCCAGGGAGTGACCTTTAAATGCCAACCCCATCCCCACCTTTCCCCCCATGCCTGGGGCCAAGGTGGGGCTGCCACACGCTCAATGACCTGGACGAGCCACCTGTTCCACATCAGAGGGGTCTTTATCTCTCTTTGAAACCTTTCTGGATCCGTGAGTGCCAAGAAAAAAAAAAAAAAAAGACACACACATTTAAAAAAAAAAAAAAAAAGAACATTTGGGGTGAGAAACCCCAAGGGAAGGAACTCAGATGTTCGGGTCAGGCCTTAGAAAAGGTATCAATTCTTCTTTCCACTTAGCACAGCCTGCTGCCTGCCCGGGCTCTTTGTCTCTGCCCTGTTCCCAGTACAGAAAGCATTTCCCTTTTAAATGACATCTGAGCGCTGACATGCTGGAGGCACCCATCCTGCATCATCTCTGGCAGATGGTGCAGCTGGCCACGATTTTCGGGATTGCTTAAATAAAACCACAGTGCCATATCAAGAAATGTAGAGAAAACGCTCAACAGTGCTTAAGATGTTTAAACATCACAAACTGTCTAAGACTTCAGCTCCCTGTACTGCGCATTTTTGGTGATGTAACTGTTCTTATTGATGGCAACAGTGAAATCTCCATCATGACTCACTTCATTTTCTTTCTGGAAGGCAGAGGCAAGTCCTACAATATTCCTGCTCTGGCCCAATATTAGATTATTTTACCTTGCTATGGTAGGAAGAAGTTTGGACAGCTGTAACAACACAAGTCAAACGCTTGAGGTTTTTGGAGAAGGGAGCTCCACGGCTGCTGGGATCAGATCTGGGGTTCCCTGATGCCAATGACCCACTCCCACAGCCCACAAAGCCAGAAGCACCTCTGCATGGCTTTCACAGACATCCAAGTAGTTTCAGTGCAAGCAGGAATGCTCAAGCCAACATAAATGCTGTTTTTCCTTTTCCTCAATGGTTTTGCTTGCCTTGAGCTAATTAGCCTGATGGCTATTTCCCTGCCCCCTGTAGACACCACGTTTAGTGGTATATGTATTTGGGGAAAAAAGCCTTTTAAGTGAAAATTGTCATTGTTGTATCCAGGAGTCACGTAGTTATTTTTAGCTCTACAATAAGTCTTCAGTTTTTCTGCTAGTGGTTAAAAAGGTGGCCTACTGGAAAAGAGGAAAACGTTAGGAAATTTTTCGTCATAACTAAATGAAATCTGGCGTTGTGAAAGTGAAAAAAGGGATTTAATTCCAACTTAGCAGGGCTCCTCTGAAAGTTTAAGCCCTGGCAGATACCAAAATACATGAGATAACCTTGCAGCATTTGTGAAGTTACCACAAGAGAGCCATTACCTGTAGGGGTCAAAGGAGACCTCTCCCATCTGCACTGCAGTAAAGCTACTGAATCCAAGGATATCTGGGAATCTGCCTAAAATTTACCGCCTTCCCCAATGAGAGAGGAACTTGGGATGCCACTAACATTCCTGAAACAAATGAAGAGGCCTTGGTTTCTTTCTCCAAACCCTCCTCAGTGTTATCTTGCCTTAGGAAAGAGTGCCTGTCACAGCAAAGCAGAGCAGCTTGCAAAGATATTCAGAAAGCCCAGAATGAAGCCAATCCCCAAGAAGCTGGGATGAATTCCTGTGTGGTTGCAGGTATTTATTTACTGTGCGTATCGACTGGCAAACCTCGAGACACTTCAGGGCACCATCGCCTGGGGGGCATCACCTCAGCATCTTCCTCACGTTGCCTTCCCTCACGGTCCCCAGACTAGTTGGGAAAGCAGCAGGGAAAGGGCAGGGAGGGCACTCCAGAGCTCCTCTCACATCTCTCCATGAGGGCAGAGCTGTGAGCACGGGCAGCTGGTTGCCCACCACGGGGACCAGGATGCGGCTCCACCGCGCGCAGGCACCTCCGGCTGCAGATGTCAGCTTTTACTGCCCAGGTCTCCCCTATCACTGGGCCACCTGTACAGCACACTTAACACACAGCAGTTACTCTGTCGCTGTTTGTGCTGAAATAATCTTGGCAGGAAGAGGCAGTTAAACCCAGGCATAATTTTTTTTACACCGTGCGTAATGCAAAAATCACCTCTTCGGACAAGTAATATACTCTCGTTGGCTTCTTGGTGGAATATAGTGTTTCTTGTCCCACCAGAAATTGGCCAGAATTGGTATTTAATATCTGAACGTCTCCATTCCAGGCCCAGATTGCAGTTCCTGAAAAAAAATACAAGGAACTTTTACAAACTCTGGATTTTAGATGTGGGATACTGTTGGCCCCTTCTCAAATGCCAAGATGGTGAAAGGCAGCCCCATCACAGAGTTAGGTTTGAATGGAGGCCTCAGATTCAAACACAGATCCAGCATTTGGATGTGGCTTTTGGATTTAATCCCATTCCCAGCCATATCCATTTGATGTAGCAGAACAGGCTATCACACTGGTTGAGAAAAACACTTGGACCATCTATTGCTTTTTTTTCTCAAGTGAATTTCAAATTTTCCTTGCCCAAACTTAGAGAGAGGTGACATGACTGAATATTACAAGAACATCATTTGCTGCTGCTGCTGTTGAAGACATACAGTAGGGTTTTTTCCCTCTGTTAGCTTTAAAAATTAGGTTGCTAATGATAATGTTCCTCTCATAGATGATCTTGTACTTTTTAATGATACCCATAGTTTTCCTCCACATAAATGACTAAATCCTCACAGAAATCTCTGTCTTGATTAGCACTCCTGCTAGTAAAATTTCACATACTAAATCAGTACCAGCTGTAGCAAGAAAGAATGAAAAAGGCAAGTGTAAATGTTCCATATGCCCTACCAAATTGGCATCTGTGTCAGTAACCCTGTGTTTTTTTAAACAATTGTATACATACATTCTCAGAAGTGTTTTGCTCACAGGATTCTGCAAGCAAAAAATTTCCTCTGTTGGTACATCACTGAAATGTCGCATCTAAAAAAACCCCAGCAAGGAGTTTTGCTGCTTCTCCTCCCTACACCCAACCCCAGCAGGCAATTCAATGAGTTACCTCGAGCTGCTGCACCTTTGTTTTGACGTCTGCTCCCTGTAACCTGACTCTGGGACACTCCTGCAGGGCTGCTCCACATTTAGCATTCAGTTATTAGCAGCACCATTGAAAGCCAAAGCTGCTACGGCTCTGTCATTATTTCCAAGCTGAACTCAGAAACAAGGACTCGAGTTCCAGCTCGGCTGCTGGGGAATGCTGCTCCGATGAGCCAACAGCTCGTCTTTCGCATGACTCATGAGTGGTGATGATGCAGGAGGGAGCTCGTCCCGGGGACAGCCCAGAGCTCTGACCCAGAATGGGCAGTGACTCAGCTTCATCCTGCAAAATCACGGTTTGGGTGCAGGGTAGGTGATAGCTGCAGCCTGTTGGACCAGCCTGGCAGTTGTAAACTGGCTGAGCACCACCTGCTCCATTGCTCTGCCGTGCGGCAGAGGAAAGCCTGGAATGCTAAAACAATAAATATCAGCACACTACAACTTAAAAGTAACCAACTATGCCCTCAGCAAAAACACTTTCAAGTCAAGTTGTGCCTATCCTGCCACTGGAATTCAATCAGTATGGCAGAAGACTTCCAAAGTTAAACAAACAGTAACTAGTGCTCCAAATGGGTAGCAAATGCCCCAGCCTCCCGTGGAAAGGCGATATGGAGCCAGACTGTCCGCTGCTGTAAGCCAACCTCACTTCACTGGACCGGGGTGGAGCTGTGCTGATCAACACCAGCTGACTGCCTGATCCACTGCAAACCCCAAAGCCAGCCGTCCTCCTCCCCTGATGTGGGATGATACAAAGTAAACAGGAAAAATTAAGAGGTAGTTATGGGCATTAATAGGAGGTTTCTGAGGATAACAAAATATTTTGCGCCTTTCCAAAAGTCAGGAAGGCCCTCTTCCCTCACACTCTTGGCCATGACAAAGTGGTGACACTTGTTCTGAGTTTTTTCCAGTGCAATGTGGAGTGTATATTTGCACATCATGTCATGCCTGTCTATGGTAATCAGAAGCCATTATTTCCAAAAGCTCAAAATTCCCTCCTGGACTCTGGTATGCCAAGTTTTACTTCACAGTGATTTCTTTTCTTTTCTTTTTTTTTTTTTTTTCATGGTTGATTTATAATTGCTGCAAACAGAAGTTTATAATGGAAATGCTGACAAAACCATAACTACAGTGTCACGTTAACACTACCATTGCTGTCTCTTTGTCAGACTTTCCTTTAACCCGATGAGCCAAGGCTTGGATCAAGTAGCAACAAAAGCCCAGGATACACAGGGCATAGGAGACAGAGTGGAGAAGTGGAGACAAAACTCCTGGAATAAAATTCTTGCCTTAGCGAAATCAAAGGGATTTTATCCTTGGTGTCTAGTCTCACTTCTGCCAGACACTTGCTGTACAATTTGGACAAATTTACCCTCTGCAAAATGGACAGGAAAATATGTTCTGCACTTATCTTACAAGTGTTGTAGCATGATTAGCAAATCATGCTATTACAGAAAGCAGGGGAAGGCTGAGAATAAATATAAACGCTACCTACATGTTTACAAAAAAATAGGCAAATATTATTCTAGGAATCCTCTACGCATGGAAGGTGGTGGGATCTTTACGGCTCTGCCTGCATGTATTTACACAGAGACATCAATATAACATTTCCCTGCAACACCCTCATTATTTGGGTCTTCTCTCATGTTTGTGATTTTCAATTTTATTCCTGGCTTAGGTCTCATTCCTGACATTTTTATGTAGGTTTTGTATGCAATAATATACATACATTAGATGGTGTTGAAACCATCAACCCGAATTACTATTTTTAGCACAGTGCAGAGGATGGGACAGAGACATAAGTGACAATTAAAGAGAATATATTCAGAGCTGTCATCAACAAATATTTTTTTTCTCTTGCCAGGAATCCTGAGTGCGTAGAAGGGCCTCCCAGGCAAAGTTTTTAAGGCAAAACATTCGGGTCATTCAAAAAAAAAACAAAAAACCCCAAACAAACCCACAAGTAAATGACATCACCAGAAGGCTGGGCTGCTCTAAGGTTCCCAATCGCCGACTTTGTGAGAAAACTCTTATTTGCTCCCTCAAATTGCTGATCTGCCTCTTTGCTTCTGTACTACCCATGCACAGTGCCTGCAGATGTATATAATTTACAGAGCTTTCCTCATCAAGGGGATTAGGCAGCCCTCTTTCAATATGTATAAGAAGTACAAACACACACTTACCCACTATGTTTTACGCCTGCCTGCAACAAACAGCTGAACAGATTGTGATGAAATTCAGACATTGACAATCTGACAAAAAACTTCTTTTTTCCCTTAAAATCTGGCTTCCAGAAGTTTTGCAAATCTAAATATTTTATTTGAATACCGCGAGGGCCCCAATCTTATGGAAAGCCTACGAAGCAAACATGGAGATATGTGTAGTTAAGGAGGGGGGGAAAAAATAGCACAGACACATACACAAAACACATCTATTTGGAGCCACTTGCCAATTTTCACAATGACTCGGGTGCATTTTCTCTGCCTGGCTCCTGAGACTGTAACTAGACTCCTCTAATAAGCACTTTTTGCCCACCAGTGTGTCAACGGTGCTTTAACAGTAGTTTCAGTGTCAAATTGCCCTTTCCTCAGCAGGGATTGTTAAGCCTTTCTGTATTATACTTCCAAGACTCTCACGAGCTGGAGTTGGGAGATATAATATTTTCTTTGAAGTTTGCATTTCACAACACACTGGGATGCAAACAAGCTCCAGTTTCTCAGTAGTCAAACAATTCTGGCACACAGGGACTAGGACTAAATATTGTACCAAATTTTCTAATTATGTCTTTGTGATATTTACTACACGATGTTAGGTGAAAGCAGATCCTAATCAATATAAACCCCCTTGTCTAAACAGGACATCTGGGCTTTGAAATATTCTGTTTGTTGTCTAGAAATTACCCTGTAGCAAGCCACTGTAACAATATAATATCTTAGGCATGGAAAACTTTGGAGTATTTCTGATAAACTTATCATAAACAGATGAGTGCTTTCTCTCCTTCAGTATTAAGGTGATGTAAAAAGTGAAGATAAAAGTCAGCTGTATGCATAAAATCGTGGAGACTTTTGCCAACAAAATGCTGTGTTTACAAGTTTAAAAGATCCAAAGTCTGAAAAGGCAAAAAATTAGGATTCTTAAAGTAACACTAACTCAGCCACATGGCACATCCTGGCAAGCACACTTAGCAAAATAAACATTAGCATATTCATATACACATTTCTTAAGCTACGTATTTTTAATGTGGCCAAACTAATTCAACAATGGGAATCTCAACTTTTCTCATTTTAAGGCCAGATTCTCAGCTGGCAGAGACATATTATTTCAACAAACCGACACCACCGACAGCAGCGAAGCAGCAGAGCCGCCTCCTTCTGAGCAGGCAAGTGCCAGAGTCTGATGCACTCACAGTGACAAGTCTCTCTTTCTGACTTCATTATCAATATTCATACAACAAGATAGACAGATGTGACTAAGAATCAGCTCCTCAGATGAGAATCCTGAGCCTTCCACTACAAAAGAATTCATGAGATTCACTTTTCCGCCTGTATTTTGTCACGTAAGAGAATCAGGAGGAATCCAGCCCCCTCCTTCCACCACAGCAGAAGGTTTTCAGAGCACAAGACAGGGGTAGTTGTAACTCTTTGGCCCTGAATTTTGGGTGATGCTGATTTTTACTGATTCTCTCGGCTTTATCTGACAATTCCTTGATTTGTTCTTCCGACAGCAACAAACTGCAGCGGAGGGGAGCAGCTCCCCGCTCATCACAGACGTGTCAGCACAGGACCCATCCCCACATCCCAGCCTTCCCACAGGGAAAGTTTTCTGTGCCGAGGACATTCTCTGTGGATAACTAGGCAGATCCAGGCTCCCAGAGCAGCTGCCTCTGCAAAGCTGGCTTATCCCATCACCCCCCAATTGCCTTTGGTGGAGAGGATCTCCGGATGGCGCCGGGCCAACTGCACCAGCCCTTCTGCCATCCCAACCTCCCAGCACATCCATCACACCAGGGCTCCACAGCCCGGGATAAGGGGATCTAAAAATGACACAAAGCCCCCTTTGCCCCACCTTAATATGACCTATGCTAAATCCAGCTTGGCTGGGGCTGAGGATCAAGGCCCTTAGACACTCTTAACTTAATGCTCCAGGTAGGAATATAACTCCCCCCACCCCGCCCCATCAGCCCCTGTTTATTTTTATTTTTCAAGTGCTCAAGGTCCTGGTCAAGACTACAGCCCCGCTGAGTGACACGCTCTATAAATATGGAAAAACCTCAAAAAATCTCAGTTTAAAGAAAGGTTACATGAAGAGAAGGCAGCAAGAGGCGATTGCATGCAAGTTGTTTGTATGTATTATGTGCACATAGTTTGTTATTTGATTTTTTTTTTGCCAAGGATCTTGAACCTCACCCAGCTGGACTTGGAGGCATCCGGAGCAAGTTGGTTAATTGCTAACAGCCTTCATAGAGACACACAGGGAATTAATCCTCAGATCACCTCTTTTCCCCTTTGCAAGTCACCAAAAAAAAAAAAAGCAGAGAAAATCTCAGCTATCTGTACTATTTCCAACAGTAAATGTTGCCATTTCAGAGTTAGATATGGAAGAAAAAAAAGATAAAACTGGAAAGCACTTCACACCTTTGAGCTCTGTAGCCTGTTAACAAACTGGAGAGATATTGGCAAAGAGGTTCAAAAGTTAGTAAGGGCGACAGACAGAAGAACAGACAGTGCAATTGCTTCATTTCCATAAGCACTCATGCCAAAAAATCAGATCTGATTAATAATTAAAAAACTAACAAACAAAAAACCCAATTATTTTGAGAATCAAGAATAAGTCTGACTGGAAAGTTCAGAAAGGCCTGGATATATAAAAACCAAAAGGTTATAGGGCAAATCCTGACTTTGAGGGTTTTTTTAAGCCCTTGCATGTGAGTTGGATGGCTCCCATCCCACAGGGACACCCACCCTCCCCTGGGACCCTCAGCCAGGAGCACCCAGGCCACAAGGTGGGAATGGCCACCCCAGAGCCCTGGGCCATTTTCCCAGAGACACTCCCAAGCCCTGAAGATCTAAAGATCCTCTGAATAATCCTATTCAGGGAGAAGAATTATAACCATGAAGGGCAAAAACGGAGGGAAATGGGATCCTTCCTCAGGCCCCTGGCAGACACGGAGAGGACAATGGGGAAATAAGAGCTAGCACAAAAGTTTCCTCGAGTACGTCCTCAGCCACTGTGGTTTCAGATGAGAATTTCCACAGGCAGGAACTAAAAGAATATTATGATTTTCTTTGGGGGATTAATCACTTAGCCGCTTGTTACCTTTTGTTAGAGGCATGACACCCCATAACCTTGCTGCACAAGGCACCAGATGTCCATTTAAATTTCAGTTTTGAACGAAAAATGTTTGTTTTCCCATTTGAGTCCACAAGTTATTTTCTCTCTGCAAAAAACCCGCACGAATTTTAAAGCAAGCAGACACCAAAATGTGCTACAAATGATACAGACGGGTGCTGAGTGAAAATAAAAAAATAAATAAAGGCAGTCCTTCCTCCTGTTTGCATTTGCTGGGGACACGTATCCCCTTACAAATAAAAAAAGTATTAAGAACATGTTATGAAAAATAACAAAGAATAGCAGAGAAATCAGAAAGTGAGTGGCACTTCAGATGGAGTTTAGCAAATTAAGTCATTGACCTGAAGAGGAGATTAATACCAAACAAGGTGCCCCTTCTTCTGAAGTAATGAATATTCTTCAAACAGCAAGGGAGCACTGACTGCTGTTTGATGCTGATGACATTGAAAATTTAGGAGAACAGAAATTCCATCATTTTTCATTTGTATGCAAATGCGCCTGTTCCAGAAATTAACCCCTGAACCCCATGTCAGTTTTCATCTGGAGGAATTCTCTTCGCTCGCATCACACAGCGCAGCCTTGCTGCTATCCTGGGGTCACTGGGGCTTCCCCACACACAACAACACAAAAAACCCTAAAACAAAACAACCGAAAAAAAAAAAAAAGCCCCCAAAAAACAAAAAAAGGGAAGAAAGTAGGGTGGGGGAAATTGGCCAAATCATGCCAGGCTTTGTTTCCCCCCATTAATGGGGTATAAAGGAGCAATAGAAGCCAAAGCCTGTTGTAAAATGCACATCTCTTATGCCTGGCTCTGGGTCCTGGCATCATTGTCATGCAAAAGGCAGCTCTACCTCTTTAGGCAGAGCAGCACCCACTAATCACTTCCACTGGTGTTAAGGTGAACCTTGGGCCAATATACAACCCGTATTACTCTTCCTTTCAGCTCGGGCTTCCACTGTTAAAAAGTTCCTTTGTCACTTAGCACCTTAGACAAATGCGACTATCTGCATCTGAAGGGGAAAGAGATGATGGAGGTTTTTTAATTGATGTGGATTTAATTATGCTAATTTAGACAGCTGTAAAGCCTTTTCAGTAGAGCTGCATAATGGGACCAGCAAATACAGGTGTCCTTCACTGCAGGCGCTTAATGTTTAACCTCAGTCGTTTTGTAAGGAAGGGAAAATGCAAAGTAATGGTTAACCAGCAGAAAGCTCTATTTCTCGAGGACCTAAAGAGGACTCTTCACTTTGATTCTCCCTACAATCCCATTGAGGGCTGCAGAAGTCCACACACGCTGAGCAGAGCACAAAATACTTTTCATTGCAGTGATGAAGATGAGGCCGAGGCAGAAACAAGAGGGTTCCGTTCTGCCACAGACTTCAGCATCCTGCACATCCTGTCCTTTGCTCAATTTAGGCTATCTCTGAATAAATGCTTAATTTAAGACAGCCCTTTCTCATCCTCTTTTTTAATCTTTTGTATCCGACCACCTACAGCACTGGCAGTGATTAAAAGCTGTAAGATATTTTGTTTGGGTGTTTTCTTGGTGTCTTATCCAGACCCCTCCGAGGCTGCTATGCTTCTACCTTTCTTAGTATTTCTTATCCCACACCCTACATCCTTTCTCTAGGCTGGGGCTAACACCTCCAGGGACCATTTGGAGATTCATTTCCCAGGTTTGGCTGGGAGTTCAGCCAGTTTGGCTCCCCAGCGTGGTCATGCACCATGGAACATCAGTGCTGCTCCCAGGGAAGAGTGTAAATACTTGGCCAAAGGTGAGGAAGGGACCACTGAGCTTTTTTAATATAGAATGAATCACGGCCCAGATGTGCCTCTGGGTGTTGGAACCAGATGATCTCTGAGGTTCTTTCCAACCCAAACCATTCTATGATTTTATCATTCTGTGATTCTTTGACTGCCAGAGGCAGCCTCAGTGAGCAGGCATCGTGTGTGCCCTTGAAGCTCTCTTGCTCAGTAGCACTGTCTTATTAGTATGACCACTATTTTTTTTTTTTTAATGGAAGTTGTTATTTATTAAGCACTTATTAGAGTAGGAAAGAAACCTTTGGCATACAAGTTCTGGTAGACTTCACTGAAGCAATTTCAGGTGTTAGTGGCTGATTTACATGCTACTCATTGCTGGCACAGCAAGCACAGTCTGCTCAGGAAGGTGGACTTTGGGCTGTGCTTTCCTCCCAGAACATCTCTTTTCCAAAGGAGTGCTGCCAGACTGGTGAATATGCTGGAAATATGTACTACATCATCAGATGCAGTTGATTTGGGTAAGGCAGGAGAGAGAAGATTAAATCCAGGTATACAAAACTATCCACTGCTACATCTTCTTTAGGTCTCCTGAGGCAAGAAGAGATAACAGCAGTGCTCCCCCACATGATGCAGAGTGCAGTCCCACTGGGAGTTGCTCTGCCTATTTGTGCCTGACTCTGTCATGGTGGCACCTGGGCACTGCACTATCTCTAATCATTCCAAAAGTGCAGTAGAAATGGACTTTTATCCCATTTTACACTGCACTTTTACGATTTGCCCAAGGTCATGGAGGGCAGAGACAGAATTTCAGATTTTTACTTTTTTTTCTATTGTTTGATGTCCCATTGCAACCCCCTCTTTCCCCAGCTTTTCTCTCCCTGTCTGCATTTCACCTTCTTAGCTCCAGGCACTGGCTATGGCAATCCTCTCCATTTTGGCAAGAGTTCCTGCTCTGGGAAATGCTAATGATGAGCACCGAGGGGTTAGCAAAGTCCTGTACTTCAACCAAATTTCCCAGCTTCCAAGTCTGCAAATTCTACTGCCTAGATAGAGACAATTCTCCCCAAACATTAAGTCCCCTCGTCCCCTCAGCTCCTCCTCAGGAACACCAAGTGCAAAGCACTCCATAGCTATTACATTCACATGAATATATTATATAAGAATTAGCTTGACGAGCTTGACGGTGACAGTGTCAGTCATCCTTCACTTCACCTCCTCCTGTGGTCCAAAGCTGGATTCAGCACCTGTGGGCCCATGCTGGGCTCTCTGAAGGGCCAAACACCAGTTAATCTGGGAGATATCCTTCCCAAAAACCTCACCTGGCCTCCTGGCCCTCTTCCCCCAAAGCCTCCTTGGTTGTTCTGGCAGTGGGACACCGACAATGCACTTGGGGTTGGGCTGACTTTTCCTCTTGGCTGCTCTGAGTTCTTTGGTGCCATTTTCCTTGACTCACCCCTGGTTATGGTGAATGGTCTCTATTACATTTTCAAACAACCCGATATCCACACGAAAGGCTTTGGGGGAAAGGTTTTATTTCAAGTGTTATCCTTATGTTTGCCTGATGCAGAAATGTAAGAATTGGTCTAAGAGCCAACCAAATCCTGGTTCTTAGCCCAGCAGTGGATCAAATTTCTTCTGCAAACCCAGGATGAAAATGCACAGGCTCTTTACCAGGAACAGCCAACATACAACATACCAATGTGAGCACTCTGTTCTGTATTTTAACAGATTTTAGGAATTTGTGGGAATTCTCTTTAACACTGGGGAGGAAAAGATCTGAAGAAATGCTCTAGCAAAAAAATATACAAATGGGTGCTTTGATAACTATAAAGTTGCTTTTTTGGATTGAGAGCCTACATTAGGAACCAAATAAAATATTTAAAGGCAAAAATCCTGCAAAGTTTCCTCCCGCGAAAGGGAAAATATGGTCTATGCTATACCAGACCTTCCTTTTGCAAAATCTGTTTAGGAGTTGCCATGAAACAAGCAGGATTCAACAAAGAGCTTGACAATTTCTGTTAAAGTTGCATTTATCTATATTTCTAGGAATGGTTGGTTTGATTTTTCTTTAAAACCAAGAGTCACGTTGCATTTCAGACCACATATAAATATAATTTTGCTCTCACATAATGCTTTTGTATCTGGTGTAATTCCATTTACTGCAGCGGTGTTACCTTTCAGTTACCCTAATGGGAACAAGAGCAGAATTACACTGATAAAAAAGGCTGCTTACAGAAAGAAATACAGAAAGAAAGAACGCAGGAATAAATACTTCCTCTGGCTTATTTAATATATTTGTTTGTCCTAATTGTAGCAAAGATATTTATTTCAATGAATATTGTTTGATCAGCAAAAGTAAACACTGATATGTCTTAAACTCCAACACACAGTTTTTACAATTCATCAAACAACACCTAAGATTGTTTAGCTGGTCAACCAAAAGAAACAACAAAAGGTTTCAGGTCATATAATTATACCCTTCTGTTTCCCCACTTTCTTAGAAATCTCTGCCTAAAAATAATCTCAGCATCCGGATGCCCTTCAGAATTGGGTTATTTCAAAACATATAAAAACTCTTACTGCAGCCTTAGCCATTTTAAGGTCTCGGTGCTGACACGGAGTAACGGTGCTTAGCACTCCTATATACCGCTTTCCATCTCCAAAGCACTTTACAAACATTAGCTAATTAATCCTCACAACACCCCTGTGAGGTATGTAGGTAAGTATTGTCATCCAATTAGGTGAGTATTAAGCACTGTTATCCCACCAGATAAGTATTAAGGTCTCCCATTTTACTGGGGATCCTGAGGACAACAGGTTAAGTTGCTTACCAAAGGTCACAGGGGGAGCTGGGAGAATAAAACTTGGGATGCTTTAGTTTCTTGGGGGCTATTCAGGCATCTGGGCAGCATCCGGTGCTGCTCCCTCCACAAAGGCATCCCTGGCCATCCACATGGAAATTAGGGTTTTCTATACCCCTCCAAGACACAGAGGGATGGGTACAGCACGGTGGAAAAGATGTGCTTGGGGAACACAGCTTCCTCTTTTTTGGGCAAGGATGACATTGCCTAGAAGAGTTGTCAGGAAGTTTTTAAGAATAAAGGTCTTGGATCGGGGCATTTTTCTCTGGGTGCACACAGACATTCAAAAGTGTCATCAGGCCTTGCTAATCAAAAGCTCCTTCTTCCCTCCTCAATTTCCCTTTCTTTCTCACTACTCTATAAAAATGGACTCATATTAAAGCCTCACATCCATGCCACAAAGATATAAACGTTTCCATTGTGGTTTGCATCTTCTGAACATTAAAAAGTCCAATTAGAAGCCCCAGCTCAGAGGCTTCCAGGTTTGTAAGAGAGGCTTGAATCCTCAAACACACTTGGTGGGACAAATCCCTTTTCAGAGGATCTAGAGAACAGGACCAGCCCAGCACGCTTTGGGTTTAATCAAGTCTCAACAGATGTCAAGCTGGTGAAATAACATCATCTGTCCCCCAGAGACAATGCCAGCGTTCACATCTGCTTCCAATTTCACTTCACTGCTGGAGAAAAAGTGAAAGCTCCTACTGTAAGTCCACTTGGAGCTGCAGCTGAAAGTTAAACGAGCCCTGAACAAAAATCTAAATTGGACTTGGTGATCTTGGAGGTCTTTTCCAACCTAAATGATTCTGTGACTCTCTCCTTGACTCGGAGTCTGATGGGTTTTGTGAAGTCATTGAACTCTAGACCAGTGTGAGAAGGCCCCAAAATAGGAAAACCCACCCTGAGTGAGCCTGCAGAAGGTGAAGTCCTAGGCAGGGCACATTTCAGGGCACATTGCCCAAGGACCCACCACTTGTGAGGACAGTCAGGACTGTCCTCTGCTCAGCAATTTGGCACTTGACTTGTGGCAATGTCATCCAGCTCTTCTTCTGTAACAGCAAAGGACCAGCACAGCAATGCTTCAGCTCAAGCTGGAGCTGAGGCAAATCCCAAGTGTTAAAAAAAAAATAAAAAAAAAAAAAGAAGAAGAAGGAAAAAAAAGACCTTGAGTAGATTTCAACTGTGCTGATTTATGTTTTCAAGTGGAAGGCGGTTTTAGCCGAAGTAAACTACACAGTTTTTAGATCATTCAAAATTCATGGCAGTTTGATCCCACAGGACGTCAAACAAACACAAATGATTTGCCAGGAATCCCTACAAATTGAAATAACCAAACCACACACGGTTCCAGAAAAAGTCTTGAACCAGTTCTAAGGCAGGGAAAAATAAGGATTAAAATGGAGAATTTTTATTTTATTCATCTACAGAAAAACAACTCCAGTGCAATGCACATCCAGATCAACTGCACACAAAGAAGGAGCACAAATACATAACTTCTTGAAACTCAAAACTCCTCCAACCCACAAACCAATAGGAAATAGACAAATGAAAACAAGAGCCATGAAAACAGAAGGTACATTTAGATTCTCTTACACTCTGTGGAGTGGTTTTATTTTAGCATAGGGCTGAAATAGAAAAGGAATTAATCTGAGAAAGCTAACACAAAATGCAGGTAACAGACGTATCATGTGTGGTACAGTCATGAGAAAGAAAACAGACAACCAAAACTGTGACAAGAATGTGCTTACTTATTATATTCTTTCAAGCTTGGTCTGCCAGCATTTTTTTTCCTTTTTTCTTTTTTTTTTTCCTGTGTACTGGTCATCAGTGTCTGCCAAAAGACTTTCATGGATTTCTGCAATTCCATTTCCCTCCAAACGGAGGAAATTATGTTTCTCCACAACCACAAGACCCAGCTGTAGGTTTTACACCAAGATCTGTAGCTGTAAACTAACACAGTGACACGCCACCCCCCTGCCTAAACAACCAAGACCAAGCCAGTAGCGAAATTTCAGTGTGGGTTATGCAAAATGAAAGGATTAAAAAATGAAAAGAGCATTCACTTCATGTCGCTCCTTTAAAACATTATCACATAGCTCCTTTATTTTTTCTCCTCCTAACCTGACCTTTTTTTCCCTAATGGTTTATCTATAACTTAATATAACTAATTCTTTTGAAATAATGTTCACAGTTAGCATAATTGGTGTTATATAGTTCTAATGTACATTACAGAATATTCTGTCACTAGACACTAAATTGAAATTTTAAAGAAAATGATAGAAATAGCTGTAAGGGAAAAAGTACCCTTTTAAATCTAATTTGCTATGCACCGCAGTAGGGTAATGGATGCAATGAAAGTTCCTTTATTGAGTTCCCATGTCCAAAAGGTATTTAGGTAGCAAAGGATGTTAAGCAGACCCCCTGTGCTCCTCCTTTAAGTAAAGATAGCAGGAAATAAGGTATATAGGTTTGTGTCCTCCTGATTTTTATTTCCTCAGGAGTACAACTTATGCAAAGGGCACCTTAGGCTACTTGGAGGATCACAAAGGGTGCCCTCGACCCCCTCGCTGTCTGCATGAATAGAAGCATCTAAAGGATGGCTGAAGCCATACAGCGAGTTAAATCCTTCAGGTGGGTCTTTTCAAATTCCAATAGTGAGGAGTTACTGGAGAATTGGTAAGGATTTCACTAGGCCCCAGCAGGTTTGAGATCAAAAGCCCTGGTTAAATAAAAGCCTGTTGGGAAATCTTAAAACCTCTTTGTAATGTAACTTTAAAAAGTTAATACAAAGAGCCCTTAGACTGAAGCCTGTAACAGCATGAACAAAGAGTATATCAAAACTGATTCCATTAAGGGAAGGCAGACAAATAAATTCATTTAATTTAAAGAGAAATCAGATATATTACTCTGCTAAAAACTAAAAAGCATATCAGGAAAAAAAAAAGCCAAACAGATTTTACAATACACATGCTCATAGAGCTGTGAATAATAGCGATAGATATATATAAAATCTATTTATAAATATCTCTCAGAACAGAGAACAGAACATTATATACACACATATATGTTTAAGAATCAATTTATCCAATATGTGCATGTGTGTGTGTGTGTGTGCATAATTCTAATATATACATATTTTTATCATTTATGAGGCCTCACGCTGGGCTCTCAAATCTGCAGTTAGATATATCTATATGAGTATCCAGAAAAACGCAGCTGAAAGAGCCCCTACATTCAAACTGACACGAGACATTTTTCAACCCAATTAATTAAAAAAGATGGGTGCTCATCAGTCAGCTGGCACGGGATTTTTCTCCATCATCTTGCCAAAGTGTCACAGTGTTAGTTGCGCAGCATGTTGGAAACAGAAAATCTGGGACTGGGATTTCAATATCATTTATTAGCTGACCTCTTTCCGAGCAGCTCTTACACTTTTAACTCCTTGGGGGTCCTGCACCGGAGGCGGGAGGGTAGGAAAGGGAAGCTGGAGAATCACATGGAACCATTTATGTTGGGAGAGTCCTGTCAGATCATCCTCTCGGCGAGATGCTTGGAGAGCTGGTGTTGGACACCCACCCCGGGGATTGGGCAGCATTTGCTCACAGCAAGCTGTCTCCTGAGCATCCTGTGAGCAGGGGAAGGCTGTGCCCCTGGGGGACCACGGCTGGGGGTCCCTCACTTCACCCAGGGTGGGCTCATTTGGGTGCTGGATGCTCTGGACCCGTGGGAGGAAGGGTCCTCTTGTCCCACAGCTCTCTGTTCCTGTAACAAACATTCACTGAGAATTTTGCTCCCTCCACCCTCCAAGAAAGGGGCTGAATTTTGCTGGTCTGTGAGGCTTTTTATTATTTTATCATGGGGGAGATGTGGCCATCTCCCTAACTAGGAAGGACATTTCACTGTTTGAGAAATACTATTTCTCTCACAGCTCCATAGGCTGTGCACTGGAGGAGGGAGGTGTATGAATGGTGGGTGAACAACTGAGGGTGAGCGCCTGCAAAAATTAATGTTCTATGGGATTTTTTTAAAAAACTTTCCTACTTATAACTACATTCTGACATTTTAGCTCAGCAGTGCTCATTATGGTTGCATATAGTGAGGGACTGGGACCCACCCTCATTCCCTAAACCCCTGAAACACTGCCCCTACAGCAGAAACAAATCATTCTGTCCCTCTATACTTCAATAACATTTTTTCTGGAGATAAGAAATCAGCAACGTGTTTCACATATGGTGCCTTTCATCCCAGCGAGCAGCAATGGCTTCACAACCTACACCAGTGGCAAATATTTAATTTCATTTTATTTTATTTTATTTTATTTTATTTTATTTTATTTTATCCCTTAAAATGCACAACAAACCAAAGCGTCTCAACAACAGGTATGGTTGTCATTTTAGGAATGCCATTCCTGGTGATTTTGGGTGGATTCCATCAAATGAGTGCAGGGACCACTATTTATCAACAGACCATTGCTCTGTGCACCAGATCACTGTGGTGGCTGCCAAAGAACTGCCCTTTGCAATAGAAACCACAGAAAAATGGCAAAATGAAGGCTTTCAGATGGAGGTAGGATCACAAGAAAAACCCAGGTGAAAGATATTGGTATTTGGGAACCTTGGTCTCAGTGCTGTGGCTCACATTCTTGCCCTAGAAATAAGTATCTAATAATCACAGGAGATAAATGTCACTTTTGACCCTTTGTTGGAGAGAAAATCTCTCTGAAAACACCGTGTCTAATAATATCAAAGGTTGTGGTGGCTTCTGCATGGCTGGCAATTTTTAGACCAGTAGAGGATGAGGTTTTCTGGTTCAAACAGGAATTAATTGAGGGAAGTCATATGGCTTGTGTTATACACGTGACACCAGATGATCCAAATAGTCCTTTCTTGGCCTTATAATCTACAAATAACCTTGTGGAGGTACTGCTCTCCTGTGGATTAGTGGCAAACCAATGCTCCTCTTGCTTGGATGAGTTTTCTGATCTAAATACCACCCAGACCTGCGTGGCCTACAGGATTTGACTGGATCACGGTCTCAGACGGAGCCATTGCCAATTAATGCCAGACATGAGATAAACCAGGGTAGGACACGCTCCACTTCAGGTGCTGTGTGATCCTGGAGTGTCATTAGGAGCCACATAACAAGCCAGCTCTGAAGCAAAACAATTTTGCTATCAGGACACTTATAAATATTGTTTTTACCCTTGCTACCTTTGCATTGCCTTGCACCATAAGAGCCAGGCTGTTAGACACTGTGGGGCTCTTTGGCTCTGAATTAATCAGCTTCCTCTGCAAGAGCAGGGTGTAATTGTGGCCAGTTTATAATCCATAAAAATAATAAGATTCTGGAATGATTTGTGTGACAGGACAACCCATTCCCATATGGAAAATAGAGCATATGGGGTCTTGTCTATCTTGCTTGGATTATGAGGCAGAGCAGTGCTCAGGAATTATCAGGTGGATATTACAGGAGCAAGCCAGGTCTTTATTTATTTGCTTTATATGGATGCCTCCAAGTTCAGGTTGTTGGAGTTACATAATGCTAAGCTACCTCCTGACCATTCCACAGCCCTGACTGCTCCCAGCCCTTTGTTGTGATCCAACAGTGCAGTTTTGCTGGGAAATCTGTGCCAGGGAAAAAGGCAGGCTGCATCACCCAAACCCAAGGGGAGCTCAAACTCAGTCACCATCCCGAAGTCATTCAGAAATCTCTCTTAAATGCAGCTATCTTTATTCCTCTCCCTATGTCTCACCAGGCCTTGTTTTACCCCTGAGGATAATTTTTGATGTAGGAGGAAATGTGTCATTTATTAAGTCAAGAACCACCTCCTTCAGAATCTACAAAAATTTCTTCTGAGGTTTCCCTTTCAAGCACCAATCTTATTTAGATCAGCAGGCTGAGACAGTAGCAAAAGGTGGAAAAACTTACAGTCATTACATTGATTAATCAGCTGCTGAAATTTGGCTTTCCAGCGTGACACCTCCATCCTCTGAATGTGTGGCCCTACTGCAATGCAATCAATTTGTCTGTGCAGGCTCCAAAACCCCAGAGCCACACGATGCAAAAAGGCAATCTTCTGCCCTCTTTGACCACAATAAGCAACATTACTGAAATCACTGCTCCTGTACAAGTCTAGCATGACCCCATATTTGTAGGCAGCAGAGTATGACTTCATTAAAAACCATCCTCTGTGTTAGGGAGTGGGAGCAAGGCAAGCCAGCAGCAGAGCAGCATATGTCTGAAACTGATAGTAAAATGGGTGATGCCTTAAACCCCACCTCTATACCGTTATTTACATACATATCTTTCATCTGACATAGGCTTCCCCTCCAGCACCTTGAATATATCAGTCCTAAGGAAGAGACTTTAAGTTCAAAGAGTGCCATCCCCAAACCAAAGTAGGGGGTTATCAAGTGAGGTGCGCCAAGCAGTAAGACAAAACATATGCATTTTTAATAGATAGCCTCTCCTCCCCCTGAGGAAGCCAAGAAAAGAGACTCTGTGAAGCTTCAGCTGAAAACAAGTTCAGTGGATTTATACTCAGGCTGCTATTCACAGAAAAACAAAATTCACAACTCTCATATATATTTTTTTTTTGCTAGATGTTTTCCAAACATTCTTCAGAGCATGCCAGCCCTACCCTGGGTCCTGTTGACCAGGTGAATTCACCTCCACACAGCATTCAAAAAGAAGAGAGTGACAAAAGATTGTGAAAATGAAACAAAAAATAAAGAGGCCATGAAAGAGAAACAAAAATCTCAACAGGTCTGCATGGAATTTCAGCAGCACTTTATTTATTAATGCATATGAAGCTACCACTGTATTCCAGCTCCCAAAGACAGATCTGTAAGGAATAGGCCACATGCTGATTGACAGCAGCCATAATTCCATACAATGAGACTGTATTAAATTGTTTGATGTGATATGATACTCATCACTTGTAACTGATCAAACACACTGCTGCATCAAACAGTATTACAATACAATCAGGCTGGATATGGCTCCTGCCAAGGCTGTTCATCACATTGCACACTTCTGCATTAAACATATCTATTAATAGCATTGACAAACTACTCCTATCCAAGTTTTTTTTTTTCCCCAAGAATTGCAGGACGTGGAATGTGCAAAGAAATCTACAGATAATGCTTTACAGTTTGAGGCAGCACTTCCGTCGGCTGAACACTCCAACATGAAAGGCTCTCCTGGTTTGGGAATTTTATAAGGTAATGCCAAAAGTTGCAAAACTGTGCCCCAAAAACAAAGGCCTGGTCTTCCTGCTTCCCTTTTTCTTTCTTTTTCCCCTTTTTTAAATTTTTTTTTTATTTTTTTCTTTCTCTCCTACATGCAAACAAATGGAAAGACTGACTTGTTTTTGACCAAGATTTTACTTTTGCTGTGCCTCTCCCCAGGAGAAAGCTGCTATCTTGTAGGAGGGAGCTGTGTTTGCTAACACTGACCCTTCTAGAGGAGGGAGACATAAATAAAAGCAGCAAATTCCTTGTCACCACTGCTCCTGCTGCAGACAGCAAGGGTGACACTCTGCAGCCCAAGGGGGACAGGACTGGCTGCGACACGACAACTGTAGGGGCCCTCTCAGATGCAGATTCTTAAATGAGCCTGGGTCTCTAGAGGGCAGAGGTCAGCTGTCCTCAAATCTGTGAATGCTAGATTAAGTTTATTAATCTCCCTGCTTTCACTTAAAAACCAAATTGTGGGATGGTTAAATGTTAACGCCCAGGAGCTTGTGAGACGATCAATGCCCTCAGTTACCTCTGCTAAGGGGGAGCACAAGGTGTTCAGACCCCAAAAAGATGTGAGAAGGTAGTGTGATGACCAGGGAACCCATTCTCCTTGTGAATTTCCATGTGCTTCACGCCTGGTGCAGGTCTTGTTTGCAGACCTGACACAGCACAGGCACCTCAGACACAGAATCAAGACCCAGGGACCAATGGCTTCCCACCTGGATGTCTCGGATATCCAGCCTCAACCACAGCCTCTTTATAAGGGATTTATACCTGTGCTGGGGCATGATTCCAAACACCCATCTCCCTGCACCAATACAGAGTGCCCAGGAAGAGCAGGAAACCAAGCATGCAGTGAAAATGGCATTTAGCAACCTTCTGAGCAGCCTTTTTCAGTGCATCTCATGAAACTCCTCCAGTGTGTAAAAACGAAGTGATAAACGAGCATGAGGGGCCCACAGAACTCCTTGTGGACAGGTATATTCCTATTATGTGGACATCATAATTGGACAATCTTCCCCCTTGATTGCTCTCTCAGCTTGGGAAACCCAGGATCACATAGCCATGGAAAATAGGAGGTAATACGCAGGAATGCATGCCTGGCTGTGTGGAGCTGGCACCAGGTTTTTTTCAAGCTGGGATTGTATACATTTTACATTTATGAATATTTTTTGCAAACTGCAGTGACAGAAGGTGCCTTTTGTCCTGTTTCTCACTCCTGTAATGTCAGTGTGAGCAGATTAAGCTCATGGCACGGTAGCAAATTTTATCCCTGTTGATGGAACCAGCTCCAAAAAGATTACTTAAGAGAGGTGTGTAAGGCATTTCCTTTTCCTAATTAAAAATATTGAAGTCTTTCAAGATAATAAACAGTCTCAGAAGGTTATGTTAAAGGCTGGGAAATACAGAGGAAAGGGCTGGAAAGGCTTTTCCACTGTGATGGACAGTTTTTAGCACTAAGAGCCCAGTGCAGTGTGTAAAAGCTAAAGAAACGGTAACTTTCTATCTGGGTGTAGCTAAGTAATTCAAGATGCTGCAAGTTAAGTGTAACAGTAGAAAGGAAGAAGTTCAAAAACAAAGTACCAGGCATTTCAGTGCAGTGTACAGTATGCTAAATTGTGGTATTACAGAAATTGCTGAGAGTTTGGCCACAAAACATTTCATACTGCACCAGTGTTCTGCCAGAGCTGGCTTCCAGCAAGCCCAGGCATTTTTTTTCCTTTCACCTGTGCTCTTTTTTTTTTTTTTTCCCTCCTGTTTGTCAACACAAATCAAACACTGTACCAGAGAATTACAGCCCTTGTCCTGAATGCACCTCTGCCTTTATTAAATCAGCACGACTGAGAAGTCACCACGCACCAGGCAAAGACAACTGCAAATCTGTGCTTACCCTCCCCGTACCACCTGAGTGCCGCTATTATTCCTCATCCTTGGGGAAAGGACCCCATATGTGAGTTTCAGAAACCACCTCAGTAACTCCAAGCATCATTATCAATAGTAGGATGAACTGCAGCTGGGATGCACTGAGAAGGCACGGTAATACTCGCCCTAATCTCTGCATTCATCTCACTGGCCCTCGCTAGGAAGTTTAAGTACATTTACTGGGGATTCTTCAGCCCTTGAAAGGTAGGAAGACATCTATGAGGCTTGACGTACCAGCTAATTAACTTGGGTTTGGAAAAAAAAAAAAAAAATCTTCTTATCTACTTAACTTGGAGACACTCTCTTTGTTTTTAAGCCTGCAGACTACCTTCTCTTTAAAATGCACGTTACGTACCACTCCGTAGTATGGAATGTATTATTTTTAACGAGGACCTATTTTAACTTGGACCTAAAACTACTAACATTTGACAGAGGGTTTCGTTCATTTTTTTTTCTTTTTTGGTTTTTTTTTTAAAGCTATTTGCAGAATCAGCTGAATGATAGTCTGTAGCCTGTGTTTTGCAAGACAGGCTACAAAATCCTCATGCTTTCCTTCTGTCCTTAAAAACACGGGCACATGAACGTATGAAGAGCTTGGAAATGAAGCCCCAGATGCACCCACACCTCCCCTCTTCCCCCCCAGAACCTATAAAGGAGTTTAAATAAATCTCTCAGGTTTTGCTGCTCGGTCTCTGGAAGTGGGGAATATTGAGGCTGGGAGAAAGTGATTGAATTCGTGCCTGCAGTGGTTGGGGCACGTGAGTGTTTCCTGCAGCTCTCCTGACAGGAACACAGACGTGAGCAACTCCTGTAACATCCCTGCCCAGAATTAAACCATGCTAAAATTTCCTGTGGATGGCACAGAGAGATTTTAAATCCTCACCATATTCCTAACAGATAGAACAGTGGCATGATTGACCAAACTTTTTTTTTCTTCTTCTTTTTTAAAGTACACATATGATGATGCATCATAGTTATAAACAGATGGTATTTGGCCTCCTTCCTATTCTCAACATTTGGAATTCCTAAACTATGTGAATTAAACAATAATATTTTATAAACATACAAGGGATTTTGCTCACTGCTTTGTTAACATAGAAATTATACAATGCTGACATTTATTTAAATTTTAAAAAGTAAACAAGAGTGTGTATTGAATTAAAGCAAACTAAAATCAACAGAGAGAAATATGTTCTGTGCGCACATTACCTACAACGGCACGGGCCTTTTTCGGGGAGACATAATGGGATGAAGCACAAATTGTAGCTTAGACAGTCTGATCCTTTGTGCTCCAAAGGCTCATTTAACACCTCGCTGTAAACAACGGATATTTATACCATAATTGGCCAGTTGACCATCAGTTGTTCATTTACTCTGTAACCTGCTATTATGGAGTTAAAAGAAGTTCCTTTCTGTTGGCTTTTCTAGGAGTGAAAGTGTGTTTGCAATTTTAGTACCAACTGGATTCAGTCTAACACTTGTACTTAGTATGAGAAACATTTTCATAATACCAAAATTTGGGGGAATAAGAGTATTCCTGCCAGGAAGGGAAGAAGAAAGTATTGGTTCTTAAAAGAAGAATTCTGTTTGCTTGGTTTCCTCTTTCCTTTCCGTTTTAACCCCTTTTTAGGCTCCTCTCGAGCTGTGCAAAATTGAGAAGCACTTAGGTTTTAATCACTATTCCCAGGTCTGCAAAGAGGTTCTGTGATGAATAAATAATGAATCCGAGATTTTAATCAGTGTTATGATTTTTGAAAAGGCTAATTATCATTGTTTACAGACATGCCTTTCCAACGCATTTCCTTGTTTTGCCTCCAAAGCTCCAAGGGTTAAGCCCCTCGAACGCATCCCTCCCATCCCTCCCCAGCGCCGCGCTCCTTGCCCGGGATTTCTTTCGGGGGCTTGGGGGTATTTTTTTGTTCGTTTGGTGTTTTTTTTGGGTTTGTGTTTTTACTGCAGGAACCGCGGGGGAGCCGGGGACGGGCGCAGGGCTGGAGGAAGGCTGCGCAACGCGGGGTGGCCGCTCCGCACCCGCGGAAAAGCCGCGGAGGGGAGGGCGGGGGAGGGAGCCTTTCTCTTCGCTCTCTCTGTATAGCAATGCTAGAATCTGATTTTCAAAGGAGTATTTTTATTACGGATAGTGTCGATTATAAAAAGTGGCGGGCGGCGTGTCCGTCCCCCGCTTGCCGGGGAAGCCGCGCTCCGCTCCGCTCCGCCCGCAGCGCCGCGCCGGGATGCGCCGGGATGCGCGGAGAGCACCGCGGAGCTGCCCCGATGGTGATCGCCCCCGGCTCAAGCCCCTCGCGTTATTATTCTTGTCACGATTTCTTATTATTTATGATTTTTTTTTTTTTTTTACCATTACAGTTGCCACTGGCCTCGTTTAACCCGGTTTGCCTAACGCCTCCATCCTCTCGGCCATTCACCGGGATGGGAAAACCTTTTCCGCGGGTGGAGGGGATATTCGATGCCAAGGTCCCGATTCCCCACATTCCCCCCGCCTCTTTCCCCGCGGTCCCCGCCGTTCCCCGGGACTCGCGGCCGCGTCCCGCAGCCTCCTCCCGCTCCGCGCCCGCTGCTGCCGCTGCTGCTTCCGCGGGGAACAACTTCCAACCCCGACAAGCCCTTGATTATCAGTTTCCAGCAACAGCTGCGAATCTTCGCTAAGAATCTAAAGAAATACCAGAAGATTAGGCAGCGATGCTATTTATCGCCCTGTAATTAAAGTTCTATCAGTGTTTCTATTATAAAACCTTATTTGCAAAGGGCTGGTAACTCAGAGGTAAAATTCTCCTATAAGATGAAGCCTCGCTAAGAAGTATTTCGGTTAAATAAGGTTAGCCTGTTAGAAGGTAAAATCCTCAAGGACTTTCATTAAGGTGCTCATTTATATCTGCAAATACATTGCCAAGTCTCCTAAATCAAAGATATATGAGGGTTTTGGTTTTTTTGGTTTTTTTTTTCAAAAATCAAGGATTCATGGAAAGGTTTTAATATAATTCTCTGGGAAATTATCCCCATGAAAACAATTTGTTTGAAAGAAAACGCCCTCTGGTCTTTTCCGCACAAACTAGTCTTGGGCTAGTACATGAGAACCCAACTTAAAAGTGCCTACGAGCAGAAAGGGGCTGGTTAATTATTTTCAACTGTCCTTTCTGGAATAAAAAACAGAGTAAACAGCTTGAACAGGGAAAGGTGAATTTAATTTTCAAGGCCCTTTAACTTTTAATAATCTGAGGAACAAGATGGGAGGTACATTCTACCCTCCCAGTTATCCTGATATAAATTCATTCAAGATTTATATTGGTGTAATAGAGAAGCAGAATTTGCTCCGTGATTTCTAATGAACTGCTGGCTCGGTCTTTAAAAACGCAATTAGAAAAATCTAACCACCTAATTCAGAACAGCTTTGAGCTGAGGCAGAGGTCTCAGTGCTGCACACAGGGATGGAAGCTGGTCGCTGCCACGGCTCCTTGCTGTGCCTGCAGCACCAGAGTGGGGCTAGGATTGCTGGAAACGGTTTGCTACAGAATTCCCTAATTGTTTTAGGATTTTCCTTTCTATTATATGGGAAAAGAGAATTCTCATGTGGAATAGACCTGTGTTTCCTGTGATCTCAAACGCTAAGACAAAAGGACTGTGGGATTAGATGCCTGGCCTGTTACTGATGCAGGAGGAGCTGTCTGGTCAGGGTGAGGTTGGCACAGTATTGGGAAAACCCAGCTCTGACTCTGCACTGAAACTTTGTCTCAAAGCCTTGGCACTGCTGCATCAATGCAGGTGAAACACCAATAAATGTGGAAGCAAGTCAAGGTTCAATTCTCTTGCTCTGCTCACAGGGTTAGGTGTCTGCATTCACTGCTTACTCAAGTGTGTAGGAACAACGGGACTGAGATCCCAGTTTGTCCCTCTGACCTTCTGAAGTGAGGGGTTGAAATGAAGCAGCGCAGGGCGACACTCTCGTTTCCTCTGCTGAAACTGAGAGGCAAAACTCCACAGATTGTTTCAGTCTGCAGTGCTGAAGGCGACGTTCTCTGGGGAAAACATCACCTCTGACTACCTGGAAGCCCTGCAAGTATCACCTCTGGCTACCTGGCAGTCCTACATCACTCTCTTGACTGAGGACCTCAAAGAGGCCAGGGTGGCTCCTGACACATCCTGTGCTGTGGTAAGGACATGGAATCAGAATGGTTTGGGTTGGAAGGGACCTTTAAGCTCATCCAGTTCCAATTCCCTGAGATGGGAAGGGATACCTTCCACCACACCAGGTTGCTCCAAGCCCTGTCTAATTCAGTCATGAACACTTCCAGGGATCCTTGTTCCAGAGCAGCTGTGCATCTTCACTAAGAATGTAAAGAAATATCAGGAGATAACACAGCATTGCTATTTATTGCCCTGCAATTAAACTCCTCACAGAGTTTCTATTATAAACTTGCACGGGTTCATAAGAAGGGAAAAATTTTCCACCAACATGAAGCCTTGCTCACCAGACAGAGCTGGGCACGGTTGAAATATCACGGTCAGTAAGTTCAGCAGGGCAGAGCTCCACCTCACCCAGGAGCTGGGCAAGACCTCCTCTGGCTGTGGGGCTGATGAGGGTGTGCCCTGAGGACAGCAGGAGCCTTTGAGGGCAAACCACACAGCTTTGATGTTTTGAGTCTGCTCACCACAAGCCCGAGTGCAGCATTACAGCATCTCCTCTTTCCCTTTTATTGGTTTGGAGAATGACTCACTGTGAGACTCGAAGCAGTTTGCTACAACTGCACCATGCCTCAGTTTCCCCAGCAGTGAAGACAAAAAAAATTCCAGTTTGCTGGTGCAAGGTGTGATGACATTGGTGAGCATCTATGATACACTCTGGTAGGAGTGCAAGGCTGTCCTGTTCCTTGGGTCTTCCAAGGATGACCACCAGACTACTCATGGGAAGACCACATCCACCCAACCACAAGCAGTGCCTAAGGCCAAGCTGGGCCTTGGCTGAGCAGAAAGGAGGAGGAACCCGCGTGCAGAGAGACGGTTAACTGCAAAATTACAACTCTGCAGTGCTAGGAGAACAACCAAACACTTTCCATTGGGTCTCCCTGGGTTGTTTTTGATTGCTTCATGGGGTAGCTGTAACAAGAAGTTACACATGCTCTCCCTCATGCTGAAAAATGACATTTCAGCTTCTTGATGGTGTCAAAAGTCACAAAGACACTCGTGGGGACAGGGACCAGCCTGCACCTTTCGCCCCTTTCAGGGAGAGGAGCTACTCTGACTGATTCAAGGGAAGCTGAGACCACACCTGTCTGCAAAGACGAGTCTTACCGGGCTTCACAACTCACCCAGAGTCCTCTTCTTTCTTCTTCCCAGAGCAGAGTTGAAAATCTTGGAATTGCCTTAGGTTTTATTATCGCTTGCAAACCAAATTCTACTTCATCAGATAAAGACACAATTGCATTCATTGACTCTGACACAAGGATATGCATGGTGATAAACATACAGATAGATGTACACACTTATACATGAATGAGATATGCTAATTAAAAATTGCAGTGGGCACTTTATTAAAAATTTATTGTACAATCTACATCTTCAAAACATTTTACATCAACAAATATTGCGGCGGCTTGACTGCTGGAATCATAAGTGATTTATCTTTAAAAGACTGTATTTGCAACTGGATGCAAAGATTCTTGATGAACTGCCATTACATTTAAACTACTGGTTTTTATTGGAAGTATTTTGATTGTTATCTGTTTGTTCTCCATCCTTGAGAGAAATAAAGCAAGTGTCTCCGCTTTCATTTTATCGGATAGATGGCACCATGTAGCATATTTCCCATGCTAGTTTGAATTACAGCTGTTTATCTTTCAGCTTTCTTTAAGATTAATTAAATGCAAATGTAACTCCACGAATCATGGGATTACCTGCCAGACCCCTTATTAATACCTTCACTTAAAAACCCCTTTGCCAGAGAGTCATTAATTTGCAATAAAAAAAAAAAAAAAAAAGAAAAAAAAAAAAAAAAAAAAAGAGAGAGAGAGAAAGGTGCTCAAGCAGCCCCTTGCCTCCCAACAACCCGGAGATGGCAGCCCAATTAGTCCGGCAGCATTCGGATCCTCCTTTCAGGCCCTGTGGCCCTTTGAGGACACAATAAGGCTCCAATGATAACCTGGCAACCTAGGTAGAAACTCAGCCAAGTGTGAGCGTTTGAAGCTGCAGCTTGGCTGCCATCGTGTCGGCGAAAAGAAAGAATTCAGGCACCATGTCATCCAGTACAAAGGATAAAAACAGATTCAACCGGAAATTCAATGTGGCACCACATATGGGATACATGAGTGCGGTTACACAACAGGCCACATATTTTTTTTGAACAGTCTCCTGCATGTGATGCCGAGGACATGTGTAACCATCATAACGTCTCTAAGAATCTGTATTTAATTTGAGCTGGGGTGGTGGCAGGGATTGGAGATCTGAAGCCGCCACAGGTTTGTGGCAGATGGCTCTGTGTCAGCTATGACAAGCAGCCAGGCTCGGCTTCCTCTGCAGATTTTCTTTTCTCTCTGATCAGGTAAATATGGGCACACTCTGGAAACTTCCACAATTCTGCCTGAGGCTGCAAGTTTGTGACTTAGCCCCATCTGTCACAAATCTTCCCTCGGTTCTGCTGCGAGCAGAGACCTGAATTTACTGCCGAGCGCTGCCCAAGAAAACCCGTCCGTCTCGCCCTGCGAGGAACACAAGAGCTGTGTTAGAGCCTAGGACACAAAATGCAGAAAGGATTTCAGGAGGGGTGGAAGCCACTTGGTCAAAGAACACCTCTGTGGTGGTATTTAAAAATGGGGTGAATTCAGTGGGTTTTTTTTTTAAAGACAGGTAAGCTGGACATCAGGCCCCCATCAGGTTATTTGCCCCCTCTGTTTTACTGGTGGTCTCAGTGGACATGTCAAGGGATGAACACCCTCAGGGACTAATGTGCCCCTCTCAGCCTCAGACATGGCAGAACCACCAGCCAGCAGGAGCAGGGCCAAGTTCTGCTTGACCATCATCACTCTGGGCTTTACTCAAGAATAACCTCTTTTTTCTTTTTTTTTTTTTTTTTTGAGGAGTGATAACTCTGCAAAGATCTGGACATTCATGTTTTCAAGGAATGAAATTCCATCACTATCATTTCATCAACAGTTCCCAAATATGTGGAGATCAAAAGAAGCAAAGTTTTCACATAAAGCAGTATCTTCCCATAAAGAACAAACAGCATAATGTCAGTAGCAGAACAGTATTTTTCATTAAATAATCAACTTGTTTCTAGTGTCCTAAGATCAGAACTGAAGCACTTAATATCTACTCTGCCATCATTAGACTTCAGAGTTAACCTTTAGAATTTAATAAGGAGTGTTCATCCATTCAGACTGGCTCTTTCAGGACAGTTGGAGTTCAAGCACACAGTATTGATTTACTGTAGATTTTATGCACTTTTTAAAAAAATGTCCTAACAAAATTAAGATTTAGAGACTAATTTTCCACACAAAACCTGAGATTTGGCAGGCAAGAATAGAATGATTTACAGAGCCAATTTGTATTGGGTCAGATCTGCTCTGTGATCCAGCTCCTTCAGTCTGCAAGTAAGGGGGAAGAATCAAGGTGGAAAACAGTTTGTAGCAATTATTTTTGGAGTATTTTCAAAATTTTCAATTTTCAAACTTCAAGCACCTTTGGAAACCACCATCAAATAGACCACTGCTTTACATGAGCTGGATGCACTGTGAGGCCCAGGGCAGAGCTATTTAATACACTTCATCAGAGTAACAGTATTTCCCTGAACAAACTGGTCTGTTCTACAGTTTCTTATATTGGCCTTTTAAAACTCACCCCATTCTTGCTGTCTTTAAACAAAAAACAATAAATTTTGGATGAAAAATCTATGCAGTATCTTGCATAGGATGGCTCAGAACACACTGTCTGACTATAACAGTGGGAAAACCGTTTCATGCTTTTTTTCTCAAGGTAATTTGTACTGGGAGAAAAAAAAAAGTTTTCATGCTTTTTGCAACTTTTCTTCGTATTTCCTTTGACCCATTTCTCCATCTACTGTTTTGAAGTGGCTGTGGCTCATCTGCCAGTTTTCATTTGCTTTCTAAAACTCCCCTGGAAGCTATCTAATACTGTCAGAATGAAAAGTTCCAAGTCCTGGTGTTTATGTTGAAAGTTGCCCCCATAACTGCTTTAGTCCTACTCTGCAAGTGCAGCCAACTGCTGTGAGCCCCAGAGCAACATTTGGGGACATGGTGATCATTGAAATCTTGGATTAATGGCTGGACTCAATGATCTTTAGAGTCTTTCCCAGCCTAAATATTTCTGTGATTCTGTGATTTTCAGAGAGCTGAAGTCTCCTGGATATTTACCTCAGAGAGCCAAGAGCAAGACAAGCCCAGAGAGAAGTTCAGGTGCAGGCCACTTACACACACATATATATCTGTACACATATCCATTTATCTACAGCTGGATCCCAAAATCAGGCAACTCCAACTCCCTTCCTGCCAGCTCATTTCTTCCACAGTGAGGATCCATGTTAGCCAGGCTGACCTCCATCACAGTTACTTGAAGACCTAAGGTTCACCCAAAATGCCTTAAATTTTGTCCCACAGCCCAGCATACCTTCCCACCCGTGCAAATCCCCAGGCTAGAGAGGGGTTTTTCTGTATCAGCCACACACAGGGAATGGAAAGTGTCAAGACTTGAGTCTAACCTGGATGTGATCCTGAGCAGCTTAATCCAAGTTTGAAGTCAGATCCTACTTTGAAACTGGCCCTGCTTTGAGCAGAGGCTGGGCTGGTGATGTCCAGAGGCACCTTTCCTTAACTAGTCTGTGATTCTGTGTTCCAAGTAAGTAATGGAAGTTTTCTTTCACGTAAAAAATATCCTTATGTTTTACGTATTTTCCTTAGAAATCATATGCCTAAGCACTGGAGCAGAGATGGGAGAGCATGGACACAGAATTCTGCACTCCAGAGTTCCTGTAACCTTCCCCCACAGACTCTGAGAAGCAGATCTAAACCACCTCTGAAACCATTTTAAATCACGTTCACTGGAAACTGAGCAGCTCAAGAGGCAAATACAAGTTTCTCATTTGTGTTTCTAACCTCCTTCTGACCTGCACCTAATGTTAGCCAGGTAAAAGCAGAAATTCAATACAATTCCTTCTTTTTTAACTCTGCTAACATGCTCTGCTAATGAACAGAAAGCCAGCAGGATGGATGGAAATACTTGCACTATTTGCATACCCTATAAAGCTCTGAATTAACTTTATCAGCCCGGGACAAAAGATCTGGAGAACACTGTAAGCAAACATCTGCTCAATATACATTCACCATTAAAAAGTAAACAGTAGGATTGGCTCCATAAGGAACAGGTTGGGAATTATCAGAGTACTACACATCACATAAACTGATGGCATGGCCTAGAATTCTCTAAAGCAATGATCACACCAGCACAAAAACAGCTCTCAAGCATCAGAATGGCTTGAATGATGAAAGACTAGAATATAAACATGGAATAACATTCACAAGGGGAGACTGAAAAGACTGGGATGCTGTGAATGTTTGACCAATGTTTATAAAATAATGGATGGTACAGTAAAGATGGATGGGGAGCTCCTGCTTCCAGGTGACCAACTCCAGAACAAGAAGACACTCAACACAACTGGAGGTGGGGAAAAACTGAGCTAATTAAGGAAATTATTTAAACACCACCATAAACACATTGTAGAATCATGGAATGGTTTGGGTTGGAAGGGACTAAGACCATCCAGTTCCAAGCCCCTGCCATGGGCAGGGACACCTTCCACTAGACCAGGCTGCTTAGGGAAAAATGAATTTCCCGTGGAGTTTTGCTGGGAATTGGGTAAGGATAAAGGCAGAGGCACCATCCCTGGCTCTCACATGGCTGCCTGTACAGGAACTATGAACAACAGGGCTGAGTGGCTGATGGGACATCTGGCATCAGGCTCCCCTGCATCCTCACGTGCCCAAAGTCCTGCATCTTACACTGAAAATGCCTCCTGCTGCTTCCCTAGCTTTGGATAAATATGAAAGCTGGACCAGGAGCAGTTTTCCCTTCTACATGTTTCCCTGAAATACCCAAGATACTGCTTTATCTCAAATCAGAGAAAAAAGAAAAGGAAAGGGAAAAAAAAAAAAAAAAGAAGTTTTGTTAGAACTGCCCTATACAGCCAAATCCTGAGACTGGAAACAATTCAGATGTCTACGGTCTAACTGGGATCTTAATTTGATTTTACAGCAGTTTAATCCCTTTGAATTCAGCAGACTTCCTTCTACAGTGGTGTCAGAAAGAAAAAAAATCATGCCATGTGTCTTTTCATAGGCAGGTGAGCTTCTGTAGTGTGATGGAAATGAGAAGATGAATGTCAGAAAGTGGGCCAAATTCTTTTCTCCGTTAAACAAGCATGAGTGAGAGTAAGATTTTTCTGTAGGAACTGAAGCTGACAGCATGTCAACCAGCACTCATTCAGCTGGGAGGGCTGGGAGAGATTATTTAAAGTTGTCAGCTCCTTCCATGCCTGGCTTTTGGCAACTCTTCTTGTCCCTTTCCACTGTATACTCTTTATACATGCTGTTTTAAATTAAGAAACTCAAGTGAGGAAACTGAAAGGTAAACTTTAAGAAAATAATGCAGAAACAAATGCTTTGCCCTATTTTATTTTATTTATTCTATTTTAACTTTAAATCTACTAGATAGGGCACTAACAGGTCCTGTGGTGTGCCCTGACCAATGCCCTGTTGCGGTTACTTGCTTCATTCTGGTGCTTACTTTGGCAACCAAAACCACCCAGAACTAGAGTTTGACTCCATGAAACTGGAACAGAACAAATAATTGATAACAAATGAGATTTGCTTCCCTCTCATCTCAATCTTCTGCTAATAACTGGCAGAAGGCAAGGCTGAAATGCAGATGAGCCAGCCCTGAGTGCTGTGTGAATACTCAGGGTAAGCAATACATCATCTGGAAAGGTTTTCATAGGTGCTTACATTATGGACATTTCTTAAAAGTCTGCCAGCATGAATCTGCTCCATGGAATTAGGCTGCTACAGTTTAATGCCTTGGTCTGTGCATTTTCACAGGGATGCTCCCTATGTCCAATCCCTACACTCACTGCCCTGCTGCCATTTATCTCCTTTCTGCCACTAATTTTGTCAGCACAAGCATTGAGGACATCTTGAGAAGGAATAAACTGCCTGTTTAATTAGCCACTGTGCAATTATTATAGATATCCTGAGTAATAAAATCCCAACAATATGTAAAAGGATAAGCCAAGGTGATTACCTCCCAACTTGTGGAGCAGAATCTCCAACCAGCAGAGAAAAATCATTATTTGCTTTTAAAGCATTTCTACTTCCAAAATTTCACAGCTACTTGATAAATCTGAAAGATAAGGAGCTGGTTAGCATTGACTCTCGTGCTGGGATCCCTTTTCTAGTCCACTAAAACAGAGATAATATTACAGTGATCTGAAAAAAAGTGAAAATAAGGTGCAAGTGCTGCATAGCCTTCAGGATTTCACTCTGTTCAGCTTCCTTCCCTCCAGTTGTAATGACCTGAACAGCACAGCTCTAAGCTTGCATTTCCCAGAAGGTTTTGTGGATGGTCCACTGTGAAGGAAGACTAGGTGTACGTGGGTGTAGGCACAAAAGGACAACTCTAACAGTATTCTCCGAGCTGATCCAAAGCCTATTAAAGACTACAGGGATATTTCCTCTGGTGCTCACAGGTGTGGATTAGGCTCTGCTTTCCTCATTTTAAAACAATCCCCCACTCAGCTCCACTGCTACCTGTTGCAGAGGTTCAGCGCTGACACTCAGAAGATCTGCAAACCCCATGCATGAGGGGCAGGATAAACACCTTCAGCTTCTGCCTACTAACCATCCCAAGGAATTCTTTAAAAAAGAGGAAAAATCCTTCAAGCAAATCAGCACTTTGCCTACAGGGCTTGCACACACATTTTTGACCTGTACTGTTTTATATCAGTATTTTTTGCATGCCTTGGCTCCGTGTTCAGGATCCATGTGGGAGAAGGTCCATGTGAATGCAACCATTAGCTGAGCTTGAAGCATTGGGAAATGCCAAGGTAAACATTTAAGGACTGCTTTCCCTTTGAAGCCCCCATGCCTAACTCTACAATACTATTGACTCAAGAAGTAATGCTGAACACTGGAAGTGTTCAGTCAGCATTTTAAACTATTATGAGCTACCTTCTGAACCATTGCCAAGTTAATAGACAATGAAAGATAATGAGCTTGAAATTGGGTGTTAAATTGCATTTTTGGTTCTCTCCTTTTTTTTTTTTTTTTTTCTTTTCCTTGAGGTTTAACTGTTTCCTGCAGAAACAACATCATCTTTGATGTACCATTATGTAAATGCCTATTTTTAGGTCACAAAAAAAAGTCAAGGCGTGGGCTAAGCCCTCACTGCTCCCGCTAGGTGTGTGCGGGAAGGGGGAGAGAGGCAGACAGCAAGACCCAACATTTTCTGGTCCCAGAGGGAGGGAGGGAGGTGGCAGCATGAGGTTGGGTCTGTTGGCAGCATGAGACTCCAAATTAAGGAGGAGATTACTCGAGCTGCTCATTAACAGTGAGGCTGGACGGCCACAGCCAGGGAACGCTCCAAGAACCACATTTGTGTTGCACGGGTTAACATGAGGTGGATTTCCATGCACCCCTAAGCCTTTAAAAGGACTTTCAGCTGAATTCAGGGATTTTCACCAGCTGAAACACCTCTGTCATGCAGGGGTGATGTGTATGCAACCTGCCCACAGCAGAGGCAGGACAGTAAAAGTCAAAAACCTCCGTAAATGTACGAAGCAGCATGCCAAAAAAACTGCAGTTATTCTTCTGAAAGCAGCATCGTGTAGTAACAGCTCTTCACTGGGATAATGTAAAATTTAGTGCTTCATCTACATTCAAATTAAAAAAAAAAAAAAGAAAAACGTGGCTCCCATCAGTGTAAATACACCACTTAAAACCATGAGAGTCGGCCTAGCATCTAACACTGGAGCAAAACCTGAATGGAGAGTTTGCCACTGAACCTGGATTTTGTCTACAGAAATAACTGCAAAGAAGGGGACATGATAAACACCAGTAAATTATGCTTCCAATAAGCTTTAATGCTCAACACACCTTATAAAGCAAAGAATTAAAATAATCGTAATTATGAAAATCACTCAAATCATTCCAGAAGCCAAAGAAATCTTACCTGATACCTGTCACCTGCATTTTTTGAAGATTAAATTAGGATAGGAAGGTAGGCTTATCCTCATTAGTATAATTGTAGGATCTTTCTTTATTTTCCTTTTAAACTAATGAGTTGCATTAATCCAGGTTCATTTTTATAAGCCTCTTGGGTCCAAATGTAAAGGACAGTCATTTTAGAAAACAGTAAATTAAAAAAAACATGTAGCATGCATTAAGTGCACGTATTTCATAAGACCTAGGTTAATACAACTGGCATCTAGTTTAATTAATCCTTGTTAGTGTAACGACTAATATCCCTCCCTAGCATGTTTCCTTTAAACATTAGTATGTTAATTAAATGTTGTTTTTTTAAGGTTTTCTTTTTTCCCCTTTGTACTTCAATATGGCATTATATCATCTAAAACTATTCCAAACAACTACCTTATAGAGATGTTTCCTTACAATATCTGGTCTCTTGCAGAAATTCTGAAGCCTTTTAAAAAGCTGTTCAGGTGTAGAATACAGATATTCAGCTGCAGGAAAAACAGATACATTTTTAATGAAACAAAAACCTCAAAGCACACACTCGATATTAGTCACTTTACTAATTAAAAATGCATATTGCTCTGTGCCGCCTCGTGTTTTACATTATTTAAGCATGATTTTATAAGGTTACCTCAGCTCACAAGGATGTTTAATGCTAAATAAGACTGTGTAGTTGTGCTGTTTAGACATCTCCTTTGGGTGATTAAAATACATTATTCTAATGTAACACAATGCATATGTGATACATTTAGTGATGAGATTTTTCAAAGAACTGGTACTACATTAGTGTGTATCCTGTACTGCAGTTGCATACTATTAACTATTAAATTGTTTAAATAATTTGGTGTGATTTTCAGGCCTGGCTTTTTTTTTTTCCCCCCTCTTCTGTGTATCAAAAAAAATATCTGCAAACCATTGCAGCATCAGTGACCTTTTAACAAAAATCTATCATTACGGGATGTGTATGCTAACAATGAAGAATGCTATTTCAAAACTTGCTTTTGTGATATCTTAAAAGAACAGATGGCAAATATAAACTTCGTCTAATGTATTAAAACACATAAAATTTGCCTTAACACTAACATGTTGGCTTGCCAAATAAACAATTGCTTTCACTCAAGTTTATTCCCAAACTTTGGATTTTAGCAGGAATCACGTCATTACGTTTCAGCACAAGGAACAGGCAACAAAGCAGCTACCTGGGAATATCTCTGGGTACACCAAGGCTTTGGGACACAGCGGGTAACAGCCACAATGCACAGCCTCGATCCTGGGGGTTAGAAATCACAAATACACAAAAACAGACATTAGTCAGTCAAAAAACTTATTTCCGTGCAAGAGCCTTGAGGTTGCCTGCATGCAGCAAGAGGGAAGCATTTTTTTTTTTTCCTTCAGCAGCATAATCCTTCTAAATGCCAAAGTTGCTCTTTTTAAAGAAAATTTTATTGATCATATGAATTACATAGAACAGAACAGCGAGCATATGTTTTGTTCACTGAATAAATCAAAGCGCAGCTCTGCATTTTTTTGTTTTTTAAATACTGTTTAACACATTTTATAATCAGCAGACAGACACATGTAACAACATGGTGAAGTATGGACGGCTTTGCTTAATAATGCTGCTGGAAAACAAGGGGCACGTTGGCTGCACCAGGGTGTGCTCACAGACACACACTCCACCCTCACCTGGCACAGCAGATATTGCCCTCAGACTTCCAGACTCCAAAGGTTACTGCTAAATATAACCCAGGAACAACTTGCAGCATGCTCCAAGGCTGGGATATTTCAGCTTGTTCACATGCTTTGGATAATTTCCTTTATTTTTTCGGGACATAAACTGTTGTATTTTTTAATAACCGCTGATGAAATTCCTTTGCCAAAGCGCGCGGAGCTTTGTACTTTTTTTTCCCAAGGAACATTTTACATATCTCCTGTAACATCAAACCCAAATATTTTAGAATTGCACCACCGTGGAGCAAAGTTTTCCAGTAGCAGAGCTGTCCCCCTTGGAGTTCACGTTTTAACAGCTGAATGGGTTAAAGGCATCCAGGTTTCAGTTTATTTTTTTCACATAATGACCATTGATCTGACACAACGTCCCTCCAGAGATACAACTGTAATTTCTGTTGGCCAGAAATTACACAGTGAAATTCAAAACACTTCTTAAAATATGTTTATTTTATGAGAGGCTTTGAATTTCCTCCAACGTGTTGACCATACGAGGGCTTTATTTTTAACTTCAGTTTCCCTCAATCCCTAGAATAAAAAAGAAAAATCTGAAATCTTGTCAACGTTCACCTTTTCTATTTTCAGTGACAACCCAAAGGCTTTTGCTACCTTGATGTGAATGTCAGGTTTGGTACTTTATTACAGGTACCCTGAAAGGACTCTGTTTCTTTTAGATCTACTCAATTTTAAACAGGAAAAAAAGAAAATAAAGAATAACATATTCAGCTTTCATGCTAGAAAACTATGCATATCCACAAACTCCAAAGACACATTTCTCTGCAAATGCTTTTGCTAAGAAATGACTGTTTTTTTTCATAAACTTTTAAAATTTGTAATTTATGTTTTTTTTTTTCAAATAACATATGCACTTCAGATTGCATTTTAAACATTAACAACAATTTCAAAGTGTACATCGTCTAGCACTATATTTTTTACCAAAGGGAAATGTTTCTGATGTGTGATTTAATTGATGATTTCAGTTCTTAAATATTGTGTCATATGTCAAAGCAAATAGATTTTTAAAGTTTTCTTTAATCTAGGAGAAAAAAAAAAAAGAGTGAAACTGTGGACATTTCAGTAATAGCTCAGATCACTAAGTTATGTTAAAATATTTGCTTTTTAATCATATCGTCTGCATGAAAAAAAAAAAAAAAAAAAGAACAGCTCCCTAAAACAAAACTGCAGGCCAAGATGGGATCTGAGTCATCGTTTGAGTATGAAATTTCCCCTTACGAAAAACCTCTACCAGGATCATGAATTAGTAAAATCGGAATTTAATGCCTCCGTGGTTTGCTGGATGAAAGTTAAAAATTTGGAATTCTTTCATTTGCAAATGATCTTATTTGCATACTCCTTTGCTGCCCTTCTGCACCAAAGTTTAGGTGTGTTTTTTCTGACCAGTCCCTACTATGAGTAGTAAGTTTTACTACAAACCTTCCACCCTCCAGTTCTCAAGAGCTAAAGATCAATTCAAAGTGGGCAGAGCTCACACTGACACAGACTTTGGTGTGAGGATGCACAGTGAATCCTTTAATTTCCATGCATTTCTGTCCTTTCCCAGAAAAGTATCATATCACAACAGTAATACAATTACTCTTCATTTCAATCCTTAAGCACTACTAGTTAAATAATAAATAAGAGTTCCGATTGATCTATTGTTAAAATGGCTAGTAAATGGTCTTTTTATTCCAATTAACAAATCATCTGCTAAATCTATGAATCTTAATATTCAGGTCTATTCACTTCAATTCATACAATTTATCTGCAAATAGTTGTTGGGCTTTTGATTCTAAATATAATTAGCTGATAATTTTGCTTGGCTGAATTACTTTTCTGGAGGGCCTGCTAAGGCTCTCAGTCGCATTATCTAGCAATAATGAATCTGATAGGTGAAATTTTTTACTGTAATGAGGATGAGACACAGTTGTGACACCTGAGTCTAGTAATAACAGAAGACTGCTAATTATCGACAGCACTTTTTTGTGTGATGCACAGAGAAAAAAAAATCCCTCATTATTAAAAAATAAAAAGTTACAATTATAAGTGACACCGGAGGAGAGTAAATAAAATGGAGTGATTAAAACATTGCTGCTTTAAGGGTGTTTTTAATTAAGTGGAAATGCTAATGTTGTCATACTTAGCAGATGGGATTAAAATTAGTTATTGTAAGTAACTCATATTTTATGTTATGGTTTCCACAGCATGTCTACAAGATCTAAGAAAGTGATACATTCCATAAGACA
>JANPWX010000533.1:3176628-3191628 GCA_024734555.1 Trochalopteron elliotii
GAAAACACGGAGAATTTCCTGCTACTGAATTATTACCTCTTTTTCCAACCCAGCTGTGTCTCAGTTGGGGACCCAAAAGTTATTTGGATCAGATCAACTTCTTGGTGTCATAAAAATGGCAAAATCAAAACTAAATCAATTGAAATATCACCAGTCCAGCAGGCAACAGATATGACAGAACTGACAAATAAACTAATCCCCAGTCTATTTTTACAGACTGATGAGGCCAAGGGACGCAAGTCTACACTAAACAAGAAAACACATACGAGCTAAAACATTGGGTATTTCAACTCTTGCTTGTCATTAATGTACATTTTAAAAGGTTTAATTTATTACAAGTGCACCCAGCACAGGATTTGATTATTCTCTTTATTGCCATAATATCTCAGGCACAAAGCTGTGTGCCTGAATAAAATCTATTTATTTTCCAGACAGGTGAAACTGTTCACTGAGTTGTGGTTCTGCAGAAGCCAAGAAACGGAAGGACTGTCCAAGAGAGTGGTATAAAAATATTAAAGATTAATGACCACTTTCATGCCAGATACAAACCAGAAGCTCTCCAGAGCAGTCCTTAACCTCACATTTGAGAGGGAACTAAGTGTTTTCACCTGCTAAAATCTCAGTCTGGATTTCAGATGAGTGACCTTGACCTCAAAGATTTTGTTTCCTATCTGAACCATCCAGTCACCTACAGCTATCTCTCTATTTAAATAAATACAGAAGTGTTACTGAACCACAAGTCATAAATAAGGTCTTGCTCTGCCAAGTAAAATAAAAAATGCTTACTCTCTTTAATAATTTCAATTTTAATTTTACAATGTCTCAATATCATTTAGATTCACAACCAGGAAAATTTTAAGCACATTCTTTAAGATTAAAAAAAATACATAAATAAAAACTACTTCTGGAAGTATCTGGTTTATGGTAACTTTAAAGAAAAAAAGGAAAGGTACCTGGAATTTCACTGAAAGTCTCTCCGAGGACGGACACATGAAAAGGCAGATCTTGCTCTTTCAGCTTCATCAGGACTTTAAAGAAAGTTTCAGGATCTTTGTCGTGTTCCCTTAAAACAAACAGAATTTATCTCTATTTATTGTTTACATCTAGTTGTGAATTTATGAGAGGTTTTTTATTTATCAGAACACTATTCCTCTAAAATTGTACTTTTGGGGACTAAATTTATTCAAATAATTTCTCTCTTTGCTTCTCCCACATGGCTGAAAATTATCCTCAATGCAGCACTTGGGGTCAAAACTCAGTTTCATCAGATTCTTCTCTCTCTTCCCTGTCCTCAAACAATGCATTTACTCTTCAAATTATCAGCTTTGAAAGTGAGAAGGACTAAGCACCTACCTGAAGGCAAAATTAGTTTAAAAAATGGGTAGGGAAAAAAAGAGGTTTTGAGTTTGTTTTTTTCCCTGTCCAAAAAATATGTATATGACTGCCATTACAAGTCCTTTTTTTTTTTTTTTTTTTTTTTTAGGAGAAACAGGTTAAAAAAACCCTTTCTCCTAAACCTACAGGATTTCTCAAAACAGAATTTTAGGATATACTCATTAAAAGCCTAAGATCCATTCAGCGCTTTAGGTAAAGAAAGGAATAAACTACCACAAGGCATTTTCTACCTTTAGATTTTTAAGGAGTTAACTGGAAACTAAAACAGAATATAAGAAACTTGTATTTATTTATAATTTCAGTTGAAGATAATATTAAAGGTTTTTATGGGTATGACATTCAATGACATGAAACACAAGTTAGGTTATCTAAAAATAAATTATTCTCCCTATTTTCTGATCTATCTTCTTTTCTAGCACAAAATGAAAAGTTCAAAAGGTATCACAAATGATTTCAAATTCCCAAATTCCTCAAGTTATATTAAAAGTGGAATGAGATAATTTCCTCACTCTAAGGTGAATATTATATCTTGCATTTAATTACTCTGCTTTAAATTATTGTATTTCAACAGATGTGCACCATATGCTTTTAAAATATTTTGGATTTATTTATTATTTAGAAAATTCCACCATTTTCCTTCCTGTATTAAGAGAAAAATCTATATCTCAGCTGTCCTGGTGTCTTTCTTCACAGAGTAATTTTGCAGAATGAAATCTGTAGGTCTCTCACACTACTATATGAAAGATTAATAATTATATCATTCAGGAAATCTGAAGCCAAATGACATCTGCAGCTCTACACGTGTTAATTTCTCATTCAGTCAATATTTTTGGTTTAGGGAATTAAAATAAATTAATCTTGTAATTAATGTGACTTCCCTAGGCTGAGAAACCTCCAGGAATTGTGGAGTTTTCAGAATTAGACACATTTTCTTAAAATAAAGCCAGAAAAAATAGCTTTAAGAAGTCCTCCATCCCTCCAATTTGTTTTGTTCCCAATAATAAGGAGGAATGCAACTGCATAAGCCTCGTAATTTGTTTCACATCTGTGAACCAGGAGTTTCCACGGCAATTTCAGCAACCCAAGTGGATGCAAGCACTGGTTTGGAGGGTGGATTTCTCCCAGTTGCAAAGATCCCAGATCTCTGACCATTAGTTTGCTGCATCCTCACGCTTAAAAGTGCCACCTGTTTGTGACAGGTAACTTCTGTGCAGAAAATTTTTGCCAGTATTGAGTTCCCTCCAAATGCCCAGCTCGAAGAGCCAACACGGGAACACACGGATTCCGATTTGGCTGGAAGAGAACATCCCCATTACGAATGCTTGCAAGGAAAACTTCTGTGAGTTGGTGTAATTCATGACAGGATTCCCCCTGAGCCTCAGTTTCCCCTGGACAGGCTGCTGTGGGTGCTTGGTGAGGGATGCCACAAGCCCACCCTGGCTCAGCTCATGCCGGCGGACCGGCGCGTCCCCGCGCGCGGAGCCGGCAGACTCGACAGCCACGACGCTGACAGGGATCTTTCCAAGCTCTTCACAGCCCCGCTATCAGCTTCTCAGTCACAAAAAGTCCTTCCAGCAAAAGGATATGCTTTCCCTCTCGCTTTCCAGAAGAGACCAGGGGTCCCAGAGGCAGCCAAAAGTGGAGGATGCTGTTGGAGCCACATTGTCAAGGAGCTGGCAGGAGAACACGGAGCCTTACAGCTCGGCGAAGCCACATAAGCTGCACATATTTAGGAAAACTGATAGGAATTGGAAGTTGCAGCTTTGTTTAATAGGTGGGGAAGAACAGAAGGAAAATTTGGCATCCAGAAGGAATGCTGAAAGGGGAAACGTTTCCTCTGCACTGGAGCCTCTCTTGCGGGTTTTCTGCTGTAGGTGAACCTCCTTCCATCACCCCATATAAAATGTTTCCCTTTTAGGTGACACTCCCAGATTTTAATGACACATTTTGTGAATCTTGTAGCTTTTCTATTTGGGAGCTCATCTTAAGTAATTTCATCAGTTTCTGTGACTTCTCCACACCACAAGCATTTTATTTTCAGTTAAGACCTCCAGAAACCTCCTGGTGAGTGCATCTACAGACTGCAGTGTATTTTTATTCTTGCAGGATACTGAAGGTATTAGCTGCTTCTGGTAGAAACAAATAAATAGTACAAGACCACATCTCTGCTGCATCAAAAAGGAGAGAGCTCTGTTTCTTGGCTGACATGGAGAAAATCATATACAATCCAGTCTGCCTTACTCAGCAACAACTGCTAAACACACCAGATTGCCATAGCAGTGATCGTGGAAAAAGATGAACACAATATGGAATGTCTGTTCTGTAAAGATCTGCTCAAAATGATGTGCACTTTTGGCTGCATCTGTTGCATTTTTGAGCTTTATTAAACAGTATTAATTATATATACTCCATTTCCTGAAGAAGAACTGCAAAACAGTAAAAAAGCCTGATATTAAAATGCAAACTTTTCTTTTAAAATATTATGTTTGGGGGAAAATCAAACTAATGTGACTCCAGGGTCTGGCTTTGTTGTTTAGTTGAGGTATTTGAAATGCTTTTGTATTTACACTTGATTTGATATGCATCTGGTAAAGGAAAAATAAGAATTGGGCATGGTATGAAGATGCTCTAAATTTCATCCTAAGAACATGAAAACATCAGAATGACCAAACTACAGCTGTAATGCCACAAAACAGGCACAGACACCACACCTACCATCAGATTTGAGAGCCTTGCCTCAGAGACATTCAATCTCCATGTTCAAATACTACACAGCTCTCATTTTTATCCAGGATTTTTTATTATTGACTCTAACCCACAATTTAAGAGACATCTGAAATCTCTCTTAGCAGTTGGCTGAGGTTTAGTGATGTGGGTAGGGGGATGTGGCCCAGAGTTCATCCTGATTTAGTAACTTCCCTTTGTAATCTGATATAAAACTTTGAGAAGTGTCCTTGAACAGGGAATGGGAGTGTGGTGGGAGCAGTAGCATCACTACTGAGCCTCAGTTATTATCTCTGCCTTATATTTTCTGCTCATAAAATGGGTGTGACAGTATTATTTTTTCACCACAGAAGGATGCTGTCAGGATTAATTGATGACTTGACATCCCACTTTTCAGCCTAAAGTGATTTTAAAAATCAACCTCATAGCATTATGATGATGCTCCTCTATACAATCAATGGCAACATTCTCCCAAACACCCTTCTGCTCTTCAGAGATTTTGGGAATTCAGCCTGAGCCCTCGAGCTTTACCCATTGCTGGGGGAAGCAGAGTACATGGAGACCACCTAAACTGGAGTTATTCTCACTCACATCCCTGACTAGTGATGGGAAACACATTATTAAAAAGAAAAAAAAAAAAAAAAAAAGAAGAAGAAATAGCAGAATTTGGCCCTTTACATTATTCAATGAATATTCATCTCTTGAATTTGGGTGAAATTCAGTAAGAGACCCATATGGTCTTCTCTGACTTCAATTTAATTTTTCAAGTATATGTAAACTTATCCTACATGGTGATAATGACAGTTATTTAGGATTTAGAAGAAGGCACATCTAGCAATGAAATTAGGAAGTGGAAGAGTTGTGGGAAAGCAGAAGGACTTGCTCAAAGGGGGAAAATAAATGCAGTGCATTAAAAAATATATTAAAAGCCAGGGTTAATGCATTTATCAGTTAAAAAAAAAGTGCAAAACCAGGGGAAAAAGTCTTAATATTTGAGAAAATAATCCATAAATGTCACATAATGCTTGTAAAAGCCACAGCCCTGTGGTGACACCTCTGTGAATGACAGAATCATTTGAGCTGGAAAGGACTTTGAAAACCATTGAGTCCCACCATTAAGGTGCCACACATTCTGAAAGGGTTACAATTGAACTCAGCTAAAACCAATCTTAATTTTAGGACATTTAGCATGGGAGATTTTCAGTGGGAGAGAATCCTAAATTGTGTGGGCACGTAGAAATACTTCACTTTGCACAGTGCCCTAAATCCAAGGAGTTCACACTGGCTGCAGCTCGTTCTGCCTCCCCATTCCCCAAAATCACCTTCATGGTCAGATGGGCTAAGGTGGGAAACGGCACAAAATCCTCAAAAGTTGAAGCAGAACTTTAATTTTGTATTTTTTAAAATTTGTTAGGACGTATAGCAAGAGGTAAAAGATGGGTTTCTGCCTGCCTAAAATGATTGCTAGAAAATAGATGTTAAAATAGGCCACTGAAGAGTCACTCATTATTGATGAAGCTGGGCAGCAACCATGGAGATCAAGGATTGGTGAGCCAAAAGACATCCTGGGAGAAAAGAAGGGGACAGGGGACATCAGCCAGGAAAAGCAGAGCACAGGGAATGTGTGAGGGGCTGGGCAAGTCCATGAGCACAGAATCAATAATTAAAAATAATGGAAATGAAGTTTCCAAGACACAGACCTTGATGTGGATGATATTGATCCTTTTGTTTTGGGGAAGTGAAGTAATGGGGAACAAGTCTGGCATCAAACAAGGCAGAGGTACTGGGCAAAGCAATTCAAAAAGTAAAAAAAACACATTTAAAAAAAAGAAAGATATTCCTGAAAACTAAAAAAGTATGGCATATCCAAACACAGGGAGGAAAAGCATAAATACAGGGTAAATAGAAGACCTACACACGACCTACAGAACTAAAACCAAGGCTCCACTTCATCCAAATCTAATCTAAAGAACAATATCAGGAATTTTTTTTCCCCTTCATTATAGTATGCACACTTTGATATTTCACATTAAATCTTGAGCTCAGAAAAATTTGAATACAGGTTTATTATAATCAAATAATGTTAGAAAGTAAAAGTGTGGCCACAAAAGATAAACCTGGCCTACAAAACAGAGAATTTCAGAATTCTGGTCTTTTCCTGACACTGATTTCCCACAAGACAGCTCTGCCCAGATTTCCCCATCTGCAAGATATGGTCTTAAAAGAGTTTTCATTTACAGAAATATGGTGAGAATCACAGTCAGTAAATACTTTAGGAGAATAATATTCTTCTCAAAGAAGAGGACTCATGTTACAAGCCTATTCAATGCATGAAATGAAATACATTCCAGTAATTATTTTCACAGAGGACAGAAGACTTTCCTAAATCAAATAAATTTAATATACATTTTCTATGTTAAGATTATGAGGAGAAAAAAACGGGGACAAAAAAAAATTAAAATTCCAATACCAAATTCTGGTAACAATGCTCATGATAACTGCAGAAAAGGAAATGTTACTGCCAGGAAAGGGCAATTAGAAAAGAAACAGGGAAAAAAGAAATAACTATGAAAATACAAACAAGAAGAAAAAGTTAATTGCTTTCCATTTATTCAATTTATCACAGTATTTTTCCATCTTTCTACATTTCCAAGATGAGGTTGAGGTAGACTGTAAATATGTAGTTAAGTCCAGTGAGTTTTCTTTTTCAGCTGATCTGCTCTACAAAATGTCTTTGCTGTAATTGTGCCTCTAAACATTGTCTGGCATCATCAGCATCAAAAGTTACCACAATATTTAATACCCCCTCAGTTCACAGAAAATGGAGTCAAGTAGAAGAAAATGTTTCTGCGTGAAAAAGGACCCTACAGAATAAATTTTAGTGGGCAATTTGTAGGTCCTACAAGCAAAAAAAGGTCCTGATCCTTGCTCGTGCTTTCAGAACACCTCTGCAAGCCAAGGAATTAAAAAATGGCACTGGAGAGGCAAAAAGCAGCCAAACAGTACTGGCAAATACAGTGTTTTATTTTCTATTAGAGCCCATGACGTATTTACAGTGAGGAGTGTGTATTTTACCCTCTGATTTGTTCAAATTGCTGGCCTGAGAAAAATGGATGGCATTTTGCTTTACGCTGGAAAAGCATTTTCTCCTATCTCCTGTTATCTACAAGAGATTCATAAAAAAAGAAACAAGAAAGAACCTTGGGAGTTTATTGTTTAGATTCTTCTTCTCCCCTCACAACTCATGAAGAAAAAACTCAAAATAAAATATTACACGTCCCCTAACCAAAGAAACCTCAGGATCAGCATCAGTCATGGAGCCTCCTGCTTATTTCCTAAAGGGAGATTAAGCTTTAAAGATAAAGACCACCATTTGGTCTCAGTTACCTTGGTGTAAAAATCAATGCACTTTCATTCCAGTGCCTTTCATTTCTTTTACTCCAGTTTGGTCAGTCTGGCTGTTCCCAAGTAGAGGATTCAGATTAAAAAAAAAAAAATCAAAACCACTTTATTTCAATTTGCAACAAAACCCTTGCTAGTGCTATGGACAACCCCAAAGAGTTTATTTAAAAAAACCCCAAAAAACAAAAAAACCTCCTTTAGTGTTCCAAAGGTAATGTAATAAAAGGTTTGCCTGTTGTTGGGAGGTCATAAAATATCTGAGTAACCCTGACAGCCCTGATAACCATACACAACATATCCTACTGCAATTCACACATAAAATACTGTTAAAAAGTCATGTCATGGCAATCATAAGATGGTCATGAATATGGTAATAAATGGCTAAGAGTCTACTAACAGTTCCTTGAAAGAACAGAAAATGTCCATAAATATAAATTTATATATAAATTACTACATAAAAACTACATTACTACAGATTTTCCTGGGAATGGTGATCCCACCACACAAGACTCTGCAGCCTCTCTCTGATTTCCATTATGCATTCACACAACCAAGATACAACTACTTAAAACTCCACCAGATGCCCTGCTTGGGTCAAAAAGTACATCCTGCTCTTTACTGAGTAATACCCTGAGAGGAATTAGCTCAGGTACCAAAGATAACTCATCCTTTTGGGATCTCCAAGGAAGAAGCTTCCAACCAGGCACTTTCTTGGCACCAAGGCTTGAAACTCATTATTCAACAAGATTAAAGTAACTCCAAATCTCACTGCTTTCAGAATGAGGAATCAACTCAGTGCATTGAGTCAGGTTTGCACAAACACAGTTGAGAAAACACAGCAATTAAGAGGACACAGAGAGGGGGGGAAAAAAAACATGAAAATATGGGAAAAAGGACAGCAGAGAGGAGAGGAAGGCAAAGAGAACAGACTTGAACTGTTGCAGTGTGGTAAGAAGAGGAAACTAATTAAAAACATCTTTGATGGAAGAAACATAACCCTCCTATTACTGGTGAAAATAAGGAGAAATATTAGATCTCTTGCTTATGAAATATTTGATTTTTATCTCTTGAAGGTTATTCCCATAGTTTGTTCCAGGGTGCTGAGACTTACAAAGGGGGATGGTGGCACCATCTGCCAAGTTTGCTGGGGACTTTGTATTACAAAACCTCTTCTGTCCTTGCCTATGATGTTTCCCAAAAATGAGACTTATCTTGGACTATAATCTTCTAGAAAAATCCTGTCCAGAAGTATTCCAGAAGATAGGAAGAACAAGATGAAAGAAAAGCACAAGAACAACATTACCTAGTAAAACTGCAAACTGTATCTTGGATATGTTGCAGGAGGTTCCTTGCAGAGACAAGAAGTGAAGTGATGGAGACAGAGAAAGGCTGAGGAACTAGAGAAGAGCGAGATGCAAATTTGCTGCACAAGACTATGTGTGAGGAGATGCCCAGGGAACAGAGCTTGGCAAAGACAGAAGGATGAGGTTTGAAAGGCCAAGACCAAATTAGGTGAATGGAGTAAAAAAGGATTGCTTTGAGAGGTATAGGTGGAAAAGCTTTGAATGGATTCCTCAGTCCCACCTGTTCACATGTGCTTCTGCTCAAAGACTTGGGTTTCAGAACTACACAGGAGGAAAAACAAATCCCCATAAAATTAATTCCCCATTCTGAGAAAAGGGAGAGCCAATCTTACTGGAGCTGTTAGGGCAATCTGTGATGCATCTGTTCCAAGCCTAAATATTCTTCAACCGTCCTGGTGATGCAGTTGTAGTCTTACATTAACCCAAAATCAGGTTTTTCAACCGTGGCTAAAGCATTTATTGTAACAGGCTCTGGAGGATGGCACTGAAGTGGCTGCCTTGTGAGCATCTGGATAGCACAGAGGGAATCACAGCATCACAGAAACATGGAATGGTTTTGGGTGGGAAGGGACTTTAAAGCTCATCTCATCCCAACACCCCTGCCACAGACAGGGACACCTTCCACAAGACCATGTTGCTCCAAACCCAGCCCAACCTGGCCTCAAAGGAGAGTTTCTCTGTGTGATATTTCACACAGAATCTTGATATTACTCAGCATTTTTATTGCATTTAAGAAAACAGGTGCATGAGAGTGTAAATCCATCCCATGCAGATGAAAAATACTCGTGGGGCCTTAATCTTGCTTTTGTTACAGAGAACAATGCTCTTCACACCTGATACAATGGTTCATTATGTGCAGCCCAGGTAAGTTGCTGTTTCAACCTTGACTTCATGGGAATGGAAAAAGGTTTTACACCAAATTGGTCTAAATACAATAGGAAGCAGAATTGGACCACAGAGCTTAAATACAGAAAAGAAAGTAGAGTGCTTAGTAGAAGTGAAAGAACCACGCATATTTGGGGAAGCAGTGAGTAAAAAAATAAGTTTTATTTTAATATGATTCTTTTTCAGCCTATTAAGTTCTCCAGTATCAGAATGAAGCCTGAAAAAAGTTAGTAAATAAAGGCTTTCAGGAGAGCTTTATTAAATCACTTATGACTTATCAAGTTAAAACTCCCACTCAGATATCTTAATAAAACTTTCAGAGAATATATTTAATTTTCCTGGAAATCAGAAGCCAATTACTAAGTACAGGAGTTACTGTGGGCTACACCACTGATCAGCTTCCTGTAAATAGAATATTTGCCAACAACTTGAATTAGTTCTCTAAAGTTTCGGTTTCTGAAGGTCAAATAACTATGCAACTGCTTAATAAAGAAGCAAAGAAGTACCTCTAAATATCTCCAAGCTCTGATGGGCTTATATTCTGCTCCTTAGGTGAGGTATTAGCAAAGCTTATTTATTTTCATTTCCAAGGCTTTTATTTGCTCATTCCCTTGTGGTAAAGCTGATTTCCATGATGATTCCCTTCTTAATTTTAATACCCTTTTTACTCATCATATAGACATAAGAATTTTCCGTAAAATAATGAAACCCTTCCAAAGGAAATGAAGACAACTAGGAGAGGAAAGTAAACTACAGCTTACTTCTTTTTTTTTTTTCCTTTCCCAATTAATTGATCCACTGTCATATGCATATATGAAAGATTTTTTTTAATGAAAGGAAAATAAGGTTAATTAACATAAAACCCCTCACTCCTTGAGATGTTGAATTTTGTATTTTATCCATGCTGCCTTAAGTGCCTTGATTTCCCAGTAATGACCTAGTTCTCCTAATGAGTAACATTAACCCCTGGCTGTAGCTGTCCAGGACTTAATTGTCAACTGGAGCTGAAATAGGAGAGTTTGCCGATCAGCAGGTATGTGGTATATTAACTCATGTCATCTCAGACCCTAATAAATAAATCTGTTGCTAAGGCAACAGGAACATCAGCTGTATCACTTTTTTCTTCCCCCCTTCCCTTTTTAAAGGAAACTGCCTTTCACACTGAGCTTTTAAAAAAAGGAAATTAACTACATGTAACCGTAATTAGAAGAAACATCGTTTCTCATCTCAGAAACATATCTACATTAATGAAAAAAGACATTCAAAAAGAGGGCTGCTTTCTACTGTGACCAGGGTAACTGAAATTATTTCCCTCGATTGAGGGAATGCAATTTGAAGGATACATTTGAGTGGGAAGAGATCACAAAATATCTCAGCTCTTTGTATTTTTGAGATAGGTCCCCTCTCCTTTCCTACACTGCTGATGGCAGTGGAGCAAATGTTGCTTCAACAATTAATAAGGAGCCCAGGCAATTGAAACCAGGGCAGAAAAAACATCACTCAAACCCAAACACCTTCACTGTCCTCTGTGGATCTTCCTGTAAGACTGGAAAACATGCGATTTTTTGGAACGCTAAAAGGTCAGAGAATCACAGAATCATTTAGGTCTGAAAAGCTCTCAAAAGCCATTGAGTCTAACCATTCCCCCAGCACTGTCAAAGCCACCACTAACCCATGTCCCCAAGGGGCACAACCACATGCATTTTAAATCCCTCCAGGGATGGGGATTCCACCACTGCCCTGGGCAGCCTCTGCCAGAGCTTGACAGCCCTTTGGGTGAGGATTTTTTTCCTAATACCCAACCTAATCCTCCCTGGCACAACTTGAGGCCATTTCCTCTTGTGGTGTCTTAGTGCCTCACAGGTGAATATCCCAGCCCTCACTTAATTTTCTGCCATTCTATCTCAGCATGAAGTGTTTGTCTTAAAATTTTCAAAACTGTAGGGTTTTTTTGTTTAGTTTGTGACTACAAGACGGTATTTCTGAGTCTCTAGTTATGCACATCTCAACCAGAGAGCAGGTAGAAAGGAAACTAAGAGAGGCTCACAAGCCCAGTTATTGCTCTTGGAAAACTTACTTGAGGCTCTGCCTGTACTATAAACACAACAAACTACTCAAAATTCTATCTGGCTTCTCAGCTGAAGAATGCAAAGATAACACAGAACATCTTTTTTTGCCAGTATCAAAATTAAGGATGTTTGCTCCTCTGGACTGTAAACTGCCCACAGCCCTTTGAGAAAACATTCTGTAAGGAAGAGGGGGAAACTGATGCTGAGATTTCTCCTATAGCAGAACTTTCACACCTTCAGCACATGCTGGACTTTTCTACTAGCTCTTAAAAACAGTGATCAAGGAATAACACATCTTGCACTGGAAGGGCTCAGTGCCTCAAATTCCCTTGCTGCAGGAAGACATTTCAAGATTAGGCATCACTGAATGAACAATCAAAAAATGGGCACTTACCAAGCTGTCTTTCCACTTAAGGCTGAATTCCCGAGATTATTTTATTAACTTCCTTATTTTTTATTTGTTTGAGTCACCATCCCTGGAGGGATTTAAAAGCCATATGCACCTGGCACTTGGAGACATGGGTTAGTGGTGGGCAAGGCAGCACTGGGGGAATGGCTGGACTCAATGATCCTCAAGAGGTCTTTTCCAACCTAAATCATTCTGTGACTCTAAAAGAGTAGTATCTGATCCCAAACTTAACACCAGCTTGCATGAATGTGAAGTTAGACTATTTTCACATGTGCAAGAGGGAAAGGTGTCAACTTCTACATTAATGTCTCCACATATTCATGGCAGAGGTTCACCATCGTGTGCCATCAGTGTCACTGCTCTGGTGGCCTTTGTTTTCCTTGGGAGCACTGAATAGCATTCCTTAGACACAGCTAAAAAGTTCCCATTTTGAATTTGTTATTTTACATCCTGTAGGCTTTTTTATGCTATCCGGTACCTTCTAGTTAACACTGTATGAACACTTGCATTTTGTCTTCAGTCTGCCTTATTTATTCACCACATCTACTTGTTCTCTGCAGGCTGTTCACAATGTTGAGGATGCCTGTTGAGCCTAATGGCATTTCTGGGTACTCAAATGTGATTTCTAGATGGATTTCTTTCCTGTTTTGCTGTCTTGCCACACCTGCATCTTGATGGGACAAGCTTTGGTCCAAAATATTCAACAGCACTAGGAAAATATGAACTTCTGTATTCTCAAGTGTGTCCATAGGAAATAGTTTTCAATTGAGAGTTCAAGCAGTGACTACACAAATCTTGCATTGTGCTGCCAAGAGGAACAAGTTACTATTCAATACTTGTTTATATATATATAAAAAAAAATATATAAATCTGTTATATATTAATAATCGACTGTAAAATGTATATTATATATGTACAAAATAAATACAAAATACTATTGAAAGTCCCTTTCCAGGCTCCTCTCCCTAACAGCTTGCAAAGAACTTGTGCTCAGCTCACTGATGAAGAGCTGCCTCATCACAAAAGGCACAACACTTACTTCTTGTCCCTATCTGAGACAAGCCCTTTCCAAGCACTTGCTCCTGTGTGCAGGGGACCAGGGCCTCACGTTGGGCAGCCAAATGTTGGTACAGCACAGACTGTCCTCCATGCACTCATTTCTTCATTATACTCTACATTAAAACAGGATAACTAGACACAGAACTATCTCTGAACACACCAGTTTCCCTTAGACCAGAAATCTTCAGATAATTTTTGCAATCTAGATTTGAGTTTCTTTTTTCCCTTCTGAATTTATTCATCATGACTTGCACCACTGTTCCTCTTGCTCCTGTATCTCCTGCCCCACATCCTTCCCCATGCTCTTGTCACACACTGCTAGGTTTGACATGAGATAATGGCATTATCTGATCTTCCATGTGAATTGACAGCAGCTATTTGTTTGTGTGCATGTGTAAATTCTTGCAGATTCCCCGTGTGATCTTTTATCACACCCGTGCAATTAAGGGAAGAAGAATTGATTTCTGACAACTCTCTCTTATCAAATCTTTAACTGCTTACATGATACAGAACACACAGGGAAAAAGAAAAAGCATAAGGTTTGGATGAATGAGAAGGAATAATGGATGTATAAATGCTGGTGGGGTAGTTTTGGAGGAGAGAAAAGGATTATGCCACACTGGTAACTGTCATCTTCCTAATACACTCATCCTTCACCAAATATCAGAGAATCAGGGAATGGTTTGGGTTGGAAGGGACATTAAAAACCATCTTGTTCCAAGCCCACTGCCATGAGCAGGGACATCTTCCACTATCCCAGTTTGCTCCAAGCACCGTCCAACTTGGCCTGGGACACTTCCAGGGATCCAGAAGCAGCCACAGCTTCTCTGGGCAATCTGTGCCAGGGCCTCTCCACCCTCACATGGAGAGGAATTTCTCCCCAATATCCCATCTCTCCCTGTACTCTGGCAGTGGGAAGCCATTCCCCCTTGTCCTGTCACTCCACGCCCTTGCCCAAAGCCCCTCTCCAGCTCTCTTGGAGCCCTGCTGGGTATCGGAAGGACTCTAAGGACTCCCTTCTCCTCTTCAGGCTGAACAATCCCAATTCAGCTCTTCCTGGTAGTAGACATGTTCAATCCCCTCCAAGCATCCTTATGGTCTCCTCTGGACTTGGTCCAATGTGTCCAGTATAGCTGGACATGATGATTTATGGTTGGAATCAGTGATCTTAGAAATATTTTCCCACCTACAGTATTCTATGATTCTAAATAGACATTTTATCACACTGCAATGGAAACCTGTGGGACACCACAAATTTCTGATCAAATGTCAGAAGCTTGTCCATCAGATCACCAGAATTTTGCTCTCTGTTTGCATCAAAGCCCACTTACACAAAGGGAAGAGTAATTCCTTGGCATAGCCCTTGTCAGCTCAGAAACCCATCCTTGTCTTTTATCCACATCCTTGGCCATAAGTCACTCCTGTTAGCAGGGCCTTGCTATAGATGTTTATAAGGAAACATTAAGGCCTGGTGATGAAGGAGAAAACAAATTACTTTGTAGAGAACCTCGTGACTCTGCCAAAATACTGTCAGTTATTAATCTGCTGTGGGCAGAGGCGGCACACTGCAATCTTTGTCACACTTGGGCTCAGGGGGGATGGAGAGGAGGGGCAGGGGTGCACCAGAGAACCTCTTCTCGTGCAGAGACATTTTAACACCACTTCAAAGGGAGAACACGTCTGCTAGAGAATG
>JANPWX010000533.1:3196628-3331101 GCA_024734555.1 Trochalopteron elliotii
TAACGTGGGTAGGACTCTAAGCATGGCCACCACAGGTTCCTCAGTCTAAAGAGCTGCCTGTACCTCAAGTTAATTTACCCACGTATTATTTACTCATATGCCTTTCAGTGTGATTATGGTTCTCCCAGATAAGCAGAGACATTTAAATTTTTCATTTCCTTTTAATTTCCAAATGTTTACAGACTGTAGCTTGTTCATTAAACCATTTACTAAAACCTACATTTGCTCCACTTTATCAACCTCCTCCACAGTTCTTCAGAGTTTTACTCCATCACAACTCCTTTCTGAGCTGAGAACAAACCACTCCCTTCCCTCTCTGTCAAAACAAACATTCCTGAAAATGAGGATCATTCACCTCACTCCGCACCTCACTCTTTAAATGTAAACAGACCCGTTTTCTTCAAAATCACTACTGAAATACACACACAGACTATGTGAGCTTTACTGCACTTGTGCTCTTGACTAATCGCTTTGAGGATTTTCCTTCAAACCCCTAAATCTCCTTTCCCAAGTCAGTATGCTGTGTAACTACTCCACGTAATGTGTATTCTTTGATGTGGCTCACTGTTCTTGGCATATAATTTTTGTTTTATCTACAATAAGCTGCATTTTCAAGCCACTGCCTAAACCACCTTTGAGATCTGCCTCTCTTCCTACTGCTCACCATTACTTTTTGGAGCTGCTCTGCAGATACAACCACAAAAAGTTCAGCCACATTAAAAATCCTCATCCAAATCCATTACCTGTGTTACAAACATGTTGGGTTCCCAGATGAGGCTGAATTAAACCATTCCCATCTCACCACCTTAGCCAGCCTCAGATTCTCTGAGTTTAGAAGCATGAATTTGGCATGGCTGAATTCCATACGCAGAGTCCTACAATCAAGGAATGGTTTGGGTGGGAAGGGACCTGAAAAACCATCTCATTCCAAGTCCCCTGCCATAAGCAGGGACACCTTCCACTATCCCAGGGTTCTCCAAGCCCCATCCAACCCAGCCTTGGACACTTCCAGGGATCCAGGAGCAGCCACAACTTCTCTGGGCAATCTGTGCCAGGGCCTCTCCACCCTCACATGGAGAGGGATTTCTCCCCAATATCCCATCTAACGCTGCCTTCTGTCCATGTGAAGCCATTTCCCCTTGTCCTGTCCCTCCATCCCTTGTCCAAAGTCCCCCTCCAGCTCTCCTGGAGTCCCTTTAGCTACTGGAAAGGACTCTGAGGTCTCCACAGAGCCTTCTTTTCTCCAGGCTGCACAATCCTAATTCCCTCAGCCTTTGGTCAGAGACCTAAAACTGGCTGCTGGTGGCTCCTCTGAAGCACAGACACAACCCCATCAAGATGTACTTTTAAATATTAACACATGGGAAAAGCTGAAGGAGAAACAGGTTAAGGGATTTTTCCTAAACTACCAAGTTGTGACTGCATTGAAAGGACTGATTTACCAACCCAAATTTTAACTAAGATATTTTTAAAAATTGCTGCTGTTAAGACAAATTGCTTGAGGTGTGAGAGGTCAGGCTACCTGGGCAGGCTGTATCCCCCTGCCTGTCTTTAATCTCCTGGCCAGCCATCCACTCACTGCAACACTTCTGTTTCTGAACAGGTTTCCTCCTCAGTTTTCAACCCTTATAAATCTGATCTGTCATTGCAGAATTCCTAATAATATTAGATAAAACTCCACCGATTTCTCTCTGGAATATACTCTTTAATATCTTTTATTTAAGACATGTGTGTGCAATCAATTCCATGGTATTTACTTGTATTACACACACAGTATTCATCATCTTGACAATTTTTTAAAGTTTTAGAACACCATTTCACTTAACAGTTTAAAAAAAAAAGAGAGAGAGAGAGATTTATTTGATGGTTAACTTTGGAACAAGTTATCTGCATTAACTTCCATTGTTTTGGCATAAAGTAGTTCTGTATATTTTACTAACAACAGTAGAGACATGATAAAAGATGTAGGCAGAGAGCCATAAACAGCTCTTGCTGCAATCCATGGTGTTCGTGGAAAGGCATTAATTTTTGGACTTTGATTGGAAGACGCCTCTGTGCTCAGCCACTTGGATTTTGCTAAATACAACAACGAATAAAACCTTGTACCTGAGGAGAACAATTTCCACGGCGGAAAGCCCGTTGTAAATCATGTGTAGTATAAACTTGTCCACATGATTGGAATGATATAATGGATATTGGAGTCCCTAACCACCAGCTAATGTTCTTTATGACACTTAAATAAATGACCTGAAAATAAACTAATAACAACACAAAGTCATCTAAACCTGTTCATGTGCATTTCCCAGAAGCATGCCGGGAAAAGACAATGTCTAGTCAGTGCATTTTTTTGTGTTTACGTTTTCTCCAGCACATTTTTGCTCCTCCAGACTCACATTAATTCTTCTTTTCTGCCACCTTCCAGAGGTAGATGTCCATCCAGTACTTGCCCAGATCTCAGTGATTTAAAACATCAAGAGCTTGCAGGACTTCTATATCACCATGATGGTTATGGAGAAACAAGGCTAGGGCAAGAACAGACACAGGCTTGAAAGACTAGCTGTAAGAAAAAATGTTTTAAATTTTGATATTTTTTATCATGAAAGTGGTGAAACACTACACAGGGAGCATAGAGAATCTGTGGCTGCCCCATCCCTGGAAGTGTACAAGGCCAGGTTGGACAGAGCTTGGTGCAACCTGGATAGTGGAATTTTATTCCATCCCATGGCAGGGGGTGGAATGAAATGATCTTTAAAGTCCTTTCTAACCCAAACTACTTCATGATTCTACAAAACCACCTAGAGAGCTATCACAGCAGAGAAGTGGGATTTCATTTTCAAGAAGGAAACACCATTTTTCTCAATCTTAGTTATAAAAAACACCAGTCATGCAAGAAAAATGCCACAACATTCTATTTTAAATATGGGAGAAGCATTTGAGTATTATTACTAACTTGTTGCAGTGAACTCTTGCATATGTGAACTTTCCAGAAAAAGAATTATCATCAAAGGTTACAAATATTAACACTTTCAACAGATTCCACAAGGTACTGTCCCTTATATTTAAAAAAACATGGAAAATGCTTTACTTTTATGCATAACTCATATATATTTAAACACTGAAGGTTCAGAACAAACAGTGAGGACTTAGATATCTAATTTTAGTATGGCAACTTGTTTTCAAATTTCTTTTATTTATTCAGATTTTTGAGGCTCTCCAACACATTGAACAGTCAATTTTAAAACTTCATGAAGGCTCTACAAAGAGTAAGCCTTGAAAACTTTCCCTTTTTGCATACTGGGTCTAGATGTTTAGTTAAAAAGATGGGTTAAATATTAAACTAAGCTCACATGTAATAAAAATTCAATATCCTGAAATTCAGAGTTTCAGTCTAAATATTTGCTACTGTGAGTAACAGATTTTTTAACTCACAACCTATATATTATATATTTTCTTTTCATTTATGCCATGAAACCATGCACTGAAGAAATCCATGTACTTTTCCTTGAAGCAGACACGTGTTTTTCCCACACATATTTCTTTTCTGTAATATGTTGCCATGTTCCACCGTATGTGTTTATTCACTGCACTTTATTTGCCTTAATGAAAAGTTATTTATGAGGATTGGTTTCCATTCCATGGCACCAAGAGTCACTTTGTGCACCATTTTATTAAAAACAACAACAACAAAAAAGGATGGAAGGGCCATGATGTCACTGCTCGATGAATAGAAACCACATTAGAAAGAAGAACTGAAATGCTGGTTTAGGTTAGACCAAATTATACAACTGCCTCAAGAGACTGCAAAGATGGATGGAATAAATAAATATTTTTTTTAAAAGAAATAAAAATTGGCTCTTCTGTAAATGTAGTTACATTTGGGTGCAAAGTTAGAGTTCTGAAAGTGCAATGGATTTTCTTTTTTAATACTGCCATTAAAAAAATTTAAAATAATAGAATTATGGAATGGTCTGAGTGGGAAGGGACTTTAAGGATTATCCCATTCCAACCCTCCTACCTTCCACTAGACCAGGCTGCTCCAAGCCATGAACACCCTATTACTGACCAAGCACTGTACAAACACCAAATTGTTTTTTTCAAAACTCGAGAATTTTACTGATTCTATTGTAAGAAATAGAGGGGGAAAAAAAAAATGAAAGCAGATTATTGTGTGCCAAACTGGAACAGACAGCAACCCCATTAGTGTATACTTATTTATACATAAAATCATACATTTATATTTTTATCTTTAATATTATCAATCAGCTGATAACAGTATAACTGATGCTGTTTATATTTAGCTATTTCTCAAAAGATTGCAAGAAATTAAAAAACTGGGAGAATAGTCATAATTCTCTTTTTTTTTTTTTTTCTCTGCATCTTCTGTAACGTTTTGCCCTACAGCAAAAAAAAATGTTGCTGAGTATGGTCAGGTGTCCTGAAGCTGTACTACAGTTCAAACCTAACAGCTTCAAAGAAGATCCCCAATATTCAGGGAATTTGATATTAGGGTTTATTGAAGTTGTCACATACTTTCGGGGATCTAATTTCACTTTCTGATCTTCAGCAGTGGCTGTAATTCTTCATTCAGAAGAGGGAAGAGATTACTTGTCAGCAGTAATCTCTAACACAGATAATGCCATATAAATATTAGGGGCTTATAAGCATGGACAAGGATTAGGAGCAAAGGGAGAGAACAGAAAGAAAACTGAACAGAGCCAAGATTAAGCACTGGGAAGGGCATCGCAAAAGAAAATCCAAGGTCTGTGGCTCAGCTTGTCTTCCCACAGCAGAATGTGCCTTTTCCTGGGTACAATAAGGTTTACACTGATTTTCCTGCTTGAGAACTGCAGGATGTAGAAATATGAAATTTTATTTGAGGTGTGATCATTGTCTTCTCTTTTCCATGGCAGGGGATAAACTCAGGGAACCACTGAGGTTGGAAGGCCCATCCAGCTGGACAGGTTGCTCAAGAGCCTCCTCCAGTCCAATTTTAACTCTCACCAAAGGTCAAGAAGGCAGTTTTCACATGCAGATATTAAATAAAAACAGTATGGGAGAGAGCTAAAGCTGACTAGGACATCTTCCTTCCTGGCCAGAGAGCAGAACTGGTGTGTAACCTAGACAACAGATAAACCAGGGTGGGATATCACAAGGTCTGACTTATTTCTGACAGAACAGCCAAAATAATGCTGCTTTAGCAACAAATCAGCTGAATGCAAACACAATCACCCTGATGCTCCAGTGGATGCCTGATTAGCAGCCAGGATCAAAAGGTGGTCCTGGAGAAGAGAGGCTGGACCCAGACCAACCAGGGGCAGTTGGCTTGGACTCAACTTGGTCCACCTGAGTGGGGAAGGAAGATGAGGAAATTAAGAGAGATCCCAATAGTAAAGAGAGAATAAGGCCAACAGGATAAGCCTCTTTCCTCAAATTGTAACTTCCACCTATTTTTCCAAATAATTTCTGAGTGAAGTTCCTCAATATCCAACATCCACATCTGACACTGTCAAAAATTCCCACTTCCAACGAACATTTACACTTTTCTTTCCAATCCTTTTAATTCACTAACACTCCCATTTTTTTATGTTCTAAGATATCATACCTGCAGGTCAGTCTAAGGAGGATGCTCAAATTGACCTCTTAGCCTTCCCCCTCAGTATTACACTTCAATTTCTAACATTAAGATCTCTCTATCAGGTGTACTCTGAAGACAACCAGGATTTGAACAAAAGTGTTCTTCAACTCTCCTTTACAGAATCACAGAATGGTTTGAAAGGAACCTCAAAGAGAAGTTCCAACTCCTTGTCATGGGCAGAGACACCTTCCACTAGACCAGGCTGCTCCAGCCTGGCCTTGGACACTTCCAGAGATCCAGGGGCAGCCACAGCTTCTCAGGCCAGCCACTGCCAGTGTGTCAAAAATTATTCCCCAAAATCTATGCAAAACACTAGCCTGCAGTGAAACAGGCAAAATGAAAGGCAAAGTTCTCTTTGACTTCAAAGGAGACTGGGTTTGACCCTAAATATATTATTTCTGAGTTCACATCTTCAATTCTCTGAAATCCTTTAGCACTAACTACAAGAATCTGTGTGGTTATAATTTCTGTGCCCATCATTCTCCAGAAATGGAATGGTGATAATTTAAGAGCTCCTCAGAAAGATGGTAATGAACTAAAATACATATTTTATAGTGCAGGTGAAAATAACTTATGTGTTTTTTTTGTGCAAGATATGAATACATGGATTAATTCATAGTTCAGAAAAAAAGTAATTTTCTCTATAATTAAACACTATGACCATGTAGATCTGCTGCACTGACACCACAAAGTAACTTTTGGAGCCCTAAGAGTTCTCTTGATAACAACTGCCAGAAATTTAGAAATTGTTGACTTAAGTTCTGCTTCTGCGGAAGTTCACAAGAATGAATCGCACTATGGGGAAAAAAAGTTAGGCTTCTAATAATTGCAAAGTTTTTAAGGCTCTTTAGGATTCTTAAAGTATTGGTCATGTTCATTAGTGTTTCCTTCAACAGAAAAAAAACTAGCTGAGCTCTCAAGTGCTTGTTTAGAGAATGCAAATTTCACAAAGTGTTCTACCCAACACCTACCCAATTCAGTACCTCCTCTTACTAAACACAATTGGAAATGGGTGTTTGAAAACTGATAACACGCCTGTATTTTTTTCTTTTAATTAAACTAAACCCAGGATCCTATAACATATAATTTCCTGGTTTTTGGAACTAATTCTAATCAGGATATAGGGGATGAATGTCCCCTTTAACCAAGCTGGTTTGCAACACCGACGATGCAGAAGGGAGTGCTATCATAACACTTCAATAGTTAAGTGACTTTATGAGAAAAATACTTCCAAATGTTTCCTAAAACCTTCCAAACCGCACCAAAGAACATTATCGTAATATTATGTTTCCCCATGGCCTCCAATATTTAGGCTTGCTATTCACGAAATGATACTTGGATGAAAAATACAAGTTTATGTAATGTATAAATTGTTCCTAGAAGTAAAGTTGCCTTTAAAATTACTCTGTATAGATGTCAGATATTTTACATTTTCAATAGCCTTTCTGTATTAATTGGAGAAATGGCCTGCTGGTGCTTTGGGCAGCACGGGAATAATCTGTATTTCAGAACTGAGCAGTCACCCTGTGATCTTACTCCTAGCAAACACTGAAAACAATAACTGTCCTAACTGATTACATATCACGTTACCCTTAATAGATATCCATATTTCTTGCACAGTATACATAATCCATATAAACTGTACACCATATATCAATACCATATTCCAGAGAATCCACCATCAAAGAGCTCGTTTATAGTAGGTTTTCATTTGACTCGGGGTTGTAACATTCTGTGCAATCATAAGCAAACCATTTCAGGGATTTTGTCAGCAAGCTGCTTTTTGGCAGATTATTGGCAGTACATATTGGCAGCAAACTAGTGCAACTAAGCCCTTCTTATAACTTACAGGTAAATAATGATTTTAATAAATTTATGTAAAATGTTCCACTTGCTTACATCTGGTTTTGATAATTCACTCGCCTGCGCAAATGCAAATTTCTGTGTGTTTCTCAGGAAAACACATACTTCACCTGAACTGTTTAAGGCTTTCTCAGGTACCCCAAGAAATAAATAAGCAATGAAGACTGCTTTCACATGAAGGTATAACTGAAAAAAGCTAGGGAAACTAATTAAAAATAATAATTGTATGCACACCAAAATTTAAACCACACTTTGTCAAAAATACAATACTCAAATAGTAAGAAAAATGCATTTTTTGCCTGTTGTGGAGCTATCCCTGCCACAAGGACATTCAAACTGGATGGGCCAGTAAACTGGCTCTGGCCCTCAGGACCTGCTAATGCAGAGACTTTGACTTCCATTTGAAAATGTGTTACTGTATTAATTTGCATTTTGCTTTTGCACTACAACTGAAGTTTAAACGTGTAGCATTTGTATCTCAACCAGGCAGTGTGGACTAGAGGAAATTCCAAGTCCTAATCCCAGTTTTGACAGTAGGTCCCAATCTCACTCATTGTTCAAACGCCAGAAGTCTCCAGTTTTGCTCTGAAAGGATCAAGTTTTTGTCAAAAATCTCTAAAAATATTAATAGTACTAGTAGCTAGTGTCATTACAGGGGGAAAACCCCACAAAACCCTTGGACTCTCTTCTGGTATAAATCAGGATGACAGTGATGCTGATCTATGATCCCTGATCATCTGGCTTTCAGCATCTGGGTGCCAGAAGAATCCCTGGGGAGCCACAGCCCCTGGAAATTCTGTAAAACGCTGATGGCCCATCACTGAGCTACCTGTGATATTAAAAACTACACACCAACTGCCCATGCCCACTCTGTGGATATATTTCAAAGTTATATTAAATAACTGCTTTGAATGGGGCCTGTAATGAACATGCTTAATGAATTAATTAAGCATCAGATTTTACTTGTGCACAGTTCAACCTAGAACTTGCTGTTTCTAAGTGTTTATTCACTCGTGGATTCAGCAGTTTAGGATTTTGTAAGTCTTGGCAATGTGGTTAAACCCTTCTCAACAAATTCTTGTTGAGATCTATTGGACACGCTGCTACAACTTGATGTTGCTATAGTGGACTTGCTTTTAATTTGATCTGTTTCAACGATTCAGTATCCTTCCAGCATGTTGGAAACCTAAGGGCATATATTTGTATTGTTTAAAGGCAGGAAATTCTGTGAACTGAAATGAGAACATATCCCTTTTGCCTTTATGGACTTTTGTTATTTTCTTTTCCTTTTGGGGTTTTTGGAAACAAAACCAGTGAAAGCTGAAAGTTTGAACAATAGAAAATTACTTTCAAGGGGAAAAAAAAAAGTAAAATACCAACTATACTTTTATAACTTTATTCATACACTTTGTATATATGTAAATTGCACTTATCCAAGCATCAGAAAATACCATTCACAGCAGGGCCTTATATTGCAGCAGGATCATACTGGTTTTGTCATAAAAGACTGTGGACTTTGCTGTTTTATTCCTTTACTACCTTGTATTAACTTGTACCCCACTGACTTCATGACAGAGCTGACTTGTTTCATGCTAACCACAGAACTAGGACAATGACATTCCCATTGTAGGGAGGGAAACTACCAATCTTCGTAGCTTTTTAACTCCTTGGCCAAAAAGTCCCACAACCTTCTCCCAGTCGATGCAAAAAAAGTAGGTCTGAATTCTGGGATAGGAAATGGGAACTGGTGGAAGATGAACAGGGACATTTAACCTGCTGAAATTAAGAGTTGGGCAGATATTGCCTTTTAGGACAACTACAGCAGCAAACTTTCCTACATTAGTTCTGTACTGCTTAGGGAAGGACTGGAGGCAGAGTGGCTGCATCAGCACAGAGACCTGATCCCAGCAGGATGCCTCAATCCCAGGGCAGTGCTGCACAAACACATCCTTGCTGCTCCTGGTGCTCAAACCAGCTCAGTATGTTTATTGCACACAATGAATTACACTGCACTACTTTATAAAAAGAGGGTTATAGGTTATAGCCACAGTTATGGCTCTCTGGAACACTCCTGCCTTGTGACAGAGTGCAGAGAGCCAACTAAGTCTGCAAAAAAACCCAAAAACAACTTGCTGGAGGACAGCTCGTGTGCCACAAGCTCAAGTGCAACCATTTCAGCAAGAGCCTGAACACTTTTCCAGCAGTGATCCTCACACTGAGTGCTCCTATCACACCAGCTTAGCAGCTAAATATAAATTACAGAGGGATGCAAAGCTTCAGAGAGACATTTGACACCCAAGACTCAGCTTGGCCACTGGATCTGTCCTAGCTAGTGTTTCTCCACTTGTTAATCCCTCTTCCTGGGCAGCAGCAATTATGACTCTGGTGAACTGCACGACTTGGGTTTATTTGCTTTCATTTGGCACAGCGCTTCGTGCCCAGCTCTTCTGCTCTGGGAGGTTACAACAGCTAAAGCAGGGATCACAACGAGGCACAATCAGTCATCAGAATAAACAGCTCAGCTGCTTCAGCTGAGTCAAAGAGCAGAATGAATCTTACTAAGAGATTTGAAAGAGCACGAGGAAGTGGCTTTACTGTAAGTGCTCGGAATAATGACTTCCAAAGGAACATTTCTGACCATCAGCCCTGGGGAATAAAGAGCTGAAGGGTGCTCGTGTTCATCCATGGACCATCTGACTCCCACATAAAACTGAAGGGATCCATAACTACCAGGTGCAACCCTTCTGTGCTCTTTCCTGCAGATGAGGGTGATGAAGAGAATTGCTTGGCTACCACCCAGACATCACAGGGCCCAGCACCTCCCTGCTGGAAAAAGCAGGGCCCCTGAACCTAGCACCTATGAAAATCAGCACTACCCCAACTGTTCTTCCCCCTCAAACATCCTCTCTCATTCAGCCTACACTAATTCAACCGTTTTGCCCAAGTACTTCAAGAACAACTTACTTTACACTTTGAAACACTGCAGTACAAATGTTTAAATCATACATTCAACGTGCACAACCAACCAGAAGCCAACAGTTTACAGGTCCTGTATATCTTATTTTAAGTTCTTCTGAAAGGGTAGTTAAAGATTCTTAGGGCAAAAATGACGACTAAGTTCACGAACTGCACAGAAAATTGGCTGTGACACCACTTATTAAAAGTTATGACAACTAGAAGGTGCAACTAATAGGAGCAGATGCACAGTTTGCTAGGCTGTAGCTGCAGACAGTATTTTTGGTGCCGAGATCAAAAGAACAAGGTGTTCATATAAATGGCATTTTATTTTGATCCTATTATTCTATATGAGCTCGAAAACAGATCAAAGGAAAAAGCACCCAGGTTTCACTATTAACACTTAACATAACTCTAGTTGGAAAATCTTTTCCAGATTGTTGGTGCAATTTAAAGCCTAGCACGTTTTTGTTGCTCTGTTAGGTTAATACACCTGAAGGCATGGGTTTGATTCCTTGACCACCTTTTCCATTGTGGAAAATTGCTCCTATTACGTATAATTTCAGTTATTTTCATTTTTATGGCAGCAAACACACCCTAGCTTTGGGGATTGCCCTTGTCTGGGTTGTACTCTCTGTCCTGGAGAGCCAGGCTGCCCTGAAGTGGTGACAATATATTACAGACTGTGCACGACCGTCAGGAAATTCAACACCATTGGAGTGAAGTACTAAAGTGTGGTTCAGCCTGTGCCAAAGCATACCAGCTTCCACTCAGAATGTAAACAAACCTAATGGGCCTTTCAAATATCTAAAAGTTCCTCCTGATAGCTGGCAAGAATTAATGTGCTTTAATATGTTGTATTGCTTATTATGACATTATCCAGGACTACTACTATTAATTAATGGTTCTATTGCTGCTTTCAGCAGCCAGCAGTGTTGCATAAAGAAAAAAATAATAATGTATTGTATTTCCTACAAGGCTGAAGTATGCTAACAAATTTTAATATTCATGCTTTGAATGGAAGCTTCTCATTGATGATTCAGTAATTTAGGCCAGATATTTCAGCATTTCATTTCCACTGAATTTCTTTGACTTCTAAGACTGCAGAAACCTGCTAATACACAGGTATCATTTATCAGACTAACTTTGGAAACATCAGCAATCAAGGGGAAAAAAAAGTGCATATGTCCTTTCCTACCTTACCACCCCCTCCTCACTAGCTATTAAAGCGCTTGTGTTAAAAAGTCATTCCAAAGTTTATTTTAAATGCCAAAAAGTGGGCACTAATCCCACAGGAGCTGGCTCAGCTATGGCCCACCATCTTGAACACATTCATTTTATCCAAATCTGTTCCAAGAAGGGGGTTTTCGGTGGTTGTTTTGGGCTTGAGCTTTATTTTTGACTTAATAACAGCAGATTGTCAGAGGCAAGGAGATGGAAATGACTTTGGGAACTTGTACAGTCAACATTAAATACCCACAGGTGAGCTGTGGCCTGGAGTGAACACGACAATTATGGGTAAAACGAGATAAAAACGTGTCATGCACAGTCAGAACATGTTCATGTTACACACAGCAGCCAGCTGGCTATAAATCCAAGAAGTAAGCTGGAAAGCTTTGGAGTTTAAATGAATGAACACAGATATAAAGGGAAGAACGGTGGTTTGTCGCCATATGAATGGCTTTTAACTGAAAAGACTGGATTGCTTTCACAAGGGTTTGCCAAAACAGCAACCTTGTTGAGATGAGGAAAAGAATAAGTATGATGATTGGGACGTTCCATATATTTATATTCTCTATTTTGTTTTGAGGCAGAGTAGTGTGATTCAGCGTGCCTGAACAATTATGACGTGGCTTTACATACAGGTGTTCCAGTGAATAGGGACACAAGTTCTTTGACAATACCTCTGCAGCTGATGATCCATAAACAGGATTAGTCTATTAGGTCATTCCAGATTCAAATCACGTGAGCTGAGCTGTGAGAAGCAACGGACTATTCTTCTTTCCACATTTCTAGCTCCAAGTAATTGTAGGCTATAGGATTCTGCACTCTGTATATGCATCACTGAACCTCTGGTCAGCAACCCTACCTGTGCACAGATCCACCAGACCTGGGGCTGCTAAACCAACACCCTCCTGGCAGGCACAGAGGAAAAGAAAGGCCTTTCTGAGATCTTCATATCTTCTTATTACATAAATCTGACTAGTAGAACCTTCTGGATTACAGACCCAAGAAATGCCCTAGTAGGTTTTCATAAATGGATGAGCCTGACTGACATGAGGTGGTCCTCTGCAGGGCCAGGAGTTGAACTTCAATGACTCTTATGGGTCTTTCCAACTCAGGATATTATTCTGTGACTTTCTAGAAGTCTAATTACCCCACTTGAACATTTTGGGATCTTTGCAAGATAAACTCTTGCTCTTTCTCCACCTAAGGTCGAAGTAATTCCCTTACTAAACCAACAATAGAGCTCTGGCTCTTACTAACTCAAGTATGAGCTAAACTTTAAAGGCATAAAGTAACTTCACACTCATCATCTTTGTTCATATTAATTTATATGTTACATAAATTAAATATATATATATATATATATATATATATATATATACACACATATTTATGTTTCTACAAAACTTTTCTGATGTTTAAAAGTGGCTGTAAGCTCCTGGGTTTGATGTACTCACTGTTGACAGAATCAGATGCAAACTGTAGGAAGGCTGATAACAGCTTTGCTCCCCAAAACCTTTCTCCTGTGTCTCTGAGCTGACTGAATGGGAACTGAGAGGGGAAAGAACAAAGATTTGCTGTTCTTTACAGTCACGCAACGAAAGTGTAGGTTAAGCACAGGAAGTATTTGCAGATTCCAGATATTCTGTGGACCTTTGTTGCTTTTCCTTGCATTCAGATCTAATCTGAGCCCCTGCACAGAGCTGGACTTTAATGTTGTGAGGTCCTTCACTAGCAGAAAATCCAACCCACTGTGACACTCAGGGCAAAGTGGACTCAAGAACTTCAGCTCTATGTAGGCATTTATTCATGTTAATGCATTAAACAAAAATGCTCTGACAAGAAGAGAAGGCTTAAAATCATTCAAATAAATAAATTAATAAACAAATTTAATATATACTCCTAGTATGGCAAGCCTACAGACTGAAAAGATGTAGTTCTATCTTTTAGAAAAAGTTTGGATAGACAGTTTGATGTACTACATCAAATATAACTACATTGTGTGATCTTTAAGCCTCAGGGGTTTAAAAATATTAAATGTTTATTTTTTGTTCTGATACCAAATATGTCTATACCTCCAACTGATCCAAGTCACCACTAATAACCACTGGGATATTTTTAGGAGGTCCTTCAAACAGAAGGGTAGTATTTTCATTACAATTTTGAACAAGCAATAAATAGTGCTTGGTTCTTTAGCTTCAATCAAGCATCAATTTTGGATTATTTGTCTGAAGTCAGAATTCTTAAAATACGCCTTTTTTTTTGTTTAAAGAAGCAATTTCTGGGGGAAAAAACATCCTCTCCACAATCTGAGTGCAATCAGCTCTTCTCATATAACTGGCTCTGATTTGAAGGTAAGGGTGATGATCAGATATATTTAAGGAGGGCTGTATAATTCAAGAGGTGCCCTACCCCAGTATTTTCATAGGAATAAGCATAAAGAACATTGTTTTACTTTAATTATGCTACTGTATCACCTTTGATTCTCACAATCATGTTTGTATTAATATCATTCTGCCTTTTGCAGGAGAAGGGCTCACAGCAGGATGGGCAACTCAAATTTGTCAATCAGTGAGACCTGCCACTGAAAATAATTACAAATATGAATAGGCTAATACCTGCCTGTCAGATATTCAGAAGAATTTTATGCCAGAAAAGTGTTAGGAAATCTTCAGCTCTCACAAGAGCATCCAGCTAATTCTTGATGGATCATCAGTACCTTTGGAAGCTTTCTGGAAGCAGATTCCTCCTTTTGCTTTACCGTTCTTTGTGAAGAAATGGGAAGATGGAACTCTCACCAGAAAATGAGAAAAACATTAACCTCTAAGTCTCTCAGATTTTGGTAAACAGTGAGATCACTGGAAATCTTAGCTTCTGCATATGAATTAGAGAAGAATAATGGGACTGAGCAAAAAGTCATGGACTATGTTCATCAATATGTGCCTTTTATGTAAACTAGATTGTTAATTGAAAACCCATTTTCAGAGTCTCTTAAGAGGCAATCACCTTAAAATTAATCAAAGTCCTGTTTTGTTGTTGTTCTTTTTAATAAGGTTTGTGCTCCTTTGGATGTTCAGAAAATTGCTTGGAGCAGAGACTGGAGGCAGAGGCTTTGGGGTTCGTGTGTCAGAGCCCGTTTTTATGGGGCTGGGGAGGCTGAAAAGGGGAAACCTCCTGGCTCTGCACAACTCCCTGGCAGGAGGGGGCTGCCAGGTGGAGGTCAGGCTCTGCCCCCAAACAAAAACGGAAAGGATGAGAGGAGTTGTGTCAGGGGAAGTTTGGGTCGGAGATTTGGGAAAATTTCTTCACTGAACGGAGCTCATCAGTCACTGCTGTAGGTCACAGTCCCCAAAACAACAGAATTTCAGCTCCCTTTTCTGTCTGGTCATCACCACGCCCTTAGTTTTCAACCATTTCTTTTCTCATTTAACCATGGCTTTCCCTGTTTTCCATCTCTAGTAAAGCTCCCTGCGTGAGGCACACAAACAAAGTCTTCACGTACAATTCTGGGTGGTTTTGTTGTTTTTTTTTTTATTTAATATACCTCTCCTTGAAATATTCCTTAACTTACTTCTTCAGTGCCTAGCAGTGACTCGTTAAAAAAATAACCTCATAGTAGTAACATAGTGATAGATATCAAAAGTGAAAATTTGCCATTATTTTGCACTCAAACAGCCTGAACCCATCTTCAAACAGCATAGAGAGGAAAGGGCTGTATTTGTCTGCAGATGTATTTTCTTAACATTTTTTTCATCACTTTACTTCAGCAAGAATGACCAGCTTAAATTTTTCAGTGTCTTCAAGGACCTTATTTCATGAATTTGTATAAAAGGCAGAAAAGTATATATAAATGTTTTAAAAGCAGCCAGGAGTTTTTGTGGAAACAGTGCCATTAGATTTAAAATACCAAGCACTCAAATTACTTCTGACACATTTGATCTGAGTCACTTTTGAATTTGCACCTATAAACAATAAAAAACACTGGTTCTGAAGGAGACTGATTATTTCCTTTGCAATATTTTACCACAGAGAAGTTATTCTCTCTTTCCCCCAGATCTGACAACCGTTCAAATATCCTGGGTTTGTTGCACATTAAACTAGAAATACGATCTCTACTTGGAAACTCCCCTCAAAAAATAAGTTTCTTCTGTCAATTCTCAGCAACTGCCTTCAATAACAAGCGTGACTATTGAACTCTGAAAGTATCAATGTTCAGTCATCTTCCTGAGCTCACACATCACAGCTGCAGGGAATGAAGATGCTGAAAGACCACGATCTCTCCCCATCGTCTGGATGTTTATCATAACCCTTTGTGATGTTTAACTGGCACTGCTTTCTCCTCCTGCACTTCCAAAGGGATGAATCACAGACTCAGTTCTTCCAGGAACCAACCACTTGAGCTGTTCTCTGCACTTCCTTCAGCTCCTCCAAAACTGCAGCCAGCCCTTTGATTGACCCCACCTTTCATAAATGTTTAACTGGAGAGTCTCAGCTAAAACGTGTGTGAAGCCTCCTGGGAATGACTAACCAACACCTAAACCCCAGATTTATAACACAGAACTTCCCAGAGCCTCCCACAGCCAGTGGGAGTTGTTCAGAGGCTGGAGGGAAGAAGAGTCACTGTGGGAAGCCAGATTTCTTCACTTTCTTATTCAATAATAATACAACATGTTTTCTGTAGACTGCTCTGAGCTATACACAGGATGTTAAAAACAAAGTAATGCAAACTTAGAGGGTACAGTCTACATCAGGTACCTCTTACTATAATTAACTGTTAATTTTAAGTTACAATTTGCAGAAAACTAAATAAGCAAGCCCAAAAAGAGCCCTTGAGATCCCTAAGTTTATACTCAGATGCTTTAAGTGGAAACTGTCAGAATTCACTTCCTGAGTTAACTTCATCATGGGGAAAAAAAAAACAAAAACAAAAAAAAAGACAAAAAATCGGAAATTCAGCATCTGGGAGTCAACAGGAATACAGAATTTTCTGAATCAGTAGAAAGGGCTGGAGTTACACCCAAGGAAAATGTTACAAATCAAAGAATCCTCAAACAAGACAAAGAATTCTCAAAACAGAAAACTACCTTGGAGTATTTTTCTGGAATTTCCAAACCACAGTTGGTCTCAATGATCTTATAGGGCTTTTCCAAGCTAAATGACTCTGTGATTCAGCCATCCAAGTTGTGACATCAGTTAGAAGTGGCTTCAGTGACAGCACTAAGCGCCATCACTAATGGCCAAGAGGTGCCTCTTGTCCCTCCACCTCCAGTCCCAATTTTTCACCTACTGCTATTTTCAGCAGTCCCTTGGCTTCTCTGTCCCAAAAAAGGTGGTTATTTTGCCCAAATGTCAAGACCAGTGGTACCTGATCTACTTCTGTGGCTTCCTGATTTTACTGCAGCACAACCAACAGAACAGTAAAACACATTTTTTTACAAAGCAACACTAAAAAAATCCATTTCTTTTCCTAATAAAAGGTTTATCTTAGGTATAGTGATTACAAAAAGTAATAGATACTATTTTTAATGTTCTGGTAATGTAGTCCTTTAACTCAAAATAGTCCCAGAATTATTTGCCATTAGCTATCCAATACAATTCAGAACCTATGTCGAACTTGGAAATTTGGTACTTTTATCTTTGAGTTTTACAATATACTAAACAGTCTAAGTTCCATAGGAAGTAGAGTTATTTGTAGATTCAGTAATGCAACCATCAAGCCAATGGTCTTCCATTTCTAAAGTTCCTAAATTCTCCTGAAATAATAAAAATTCACCAAGGCAGCAGCAAGAAAGCAAGTGGACACTTCTCCACAGTCTCAACAATAAACAGCAGAATTGTGCTACTCCACCGGAATGTTCCAAACCTAAATTGAATGGCAGCATGATTGCTGTGGTTCCAGTTATGTTAATTAGGCTGGATTCATGGTTCATTGAGGCTGCAATTATGCTGCAAAGAAGTGCTGCAAGCATCCCATCCTCCTGCAGTCTGCTGAGTGTGCTCCCATTCCTCTTGGGGCAAAATAGACTTTCTGAAGGGATTTACACACTGGAGTCACATTTGCACTTAGACCACATGCTTGGTGGAGATGCAATTGGATGACCATGTTTTGCAACTTCCCTCCTTTCCAGACTTAATAGGAAAAATAGCTTTCCAAGTTCCTTGGCCATTTTTTAAGCATGCTTTACTTTGCCAATTTGCATACTAAGCATACAAATTATAAGCCTTATTAGCCCCATTTCAACCGTAGGGTAAGTGAAGAAGGGGAAGAGTTTTGCCCAAAGTTATGCAGCTCTTCAGTGGAAAGAGAACTGAAGTAGCTCCCATCTTCTTACAGTTAATGGTTGGACTCGAAGATCCTGGAAGGCTTTTCCAAACTAAATGTTTCTATGGTTCTTTTAATGACATTTCCTGACTTAAAACTGTGGCTAGGACAGCCCCCAGACCCCAAAATGCAAAACCTTCCGCTGGAAAATTCATTTAAAAGAGAGGGACATTATAGTCTCAAACAACTGAGAGAAGATACAGGATGAGCCAAATTTGCTGGCCTGCAATGAGAAGGAAATAGTTTAACATGGCAGCAGCTCCTTCCCTGGATGGGAAAGGTGAGCTGGCCCTCAAACACGAGTTTTCAAGCCACCTCGTCTTTACTGGGTTGAGAGGAAGATGATTTTTCAAGCAAATAATCTATCTGGGTTTTTTAACGGAATAGATCTACTTTTAAAACCAGTCTCTTCAGAGAAACACATTTTCAATGCTATTCTTCTCAAAGAAGGATGATGGGATCAGGCGTCTAAACTGGTCTCCAAAGAATCAAGTATCCTCAGAGCCTAATTTCCAGCTTCACAATGGACTTAAGCACTTAGAAGTTCAAGTCTCATTAAAAACCAACCACGCTTCAGCCCTGACTTCTTTTTTTTTTTAATTTAAGCAGATCTCAAAAAAAAAAATTTGATACCAGCCACTTCAAAGCTGGCTCCCCGAATTCAGGGATGATTGAGTTTCCATAATACAATTATGGTTGGAACGGAGCTGGATTGAAAGCAAGGTTCAACTTTCAAACAAAGTCCCCAAAACAGTTGCAGATGATGTGCATTTCAGCTTTCTGATCCTCAGGTGACACAGGGATGATTTGTATTAGCAAGATACGCATTAGAAAGGGAAAGCAATGCCCTAACTGGAAATAACCATCTTTTCCACAGATGGACGGACATCCATAACAATTTAATCTAACGAGACATCGAGCTTACATGGCCATTTGAAAAATCATAATGGCACTTGTCTGGCAGGTTTGTTCCTCGATGCTTCATTCAATGACTGTTCCATTCTTTTGCCTTTTTTTTTTTTTTTTTTAACTAATATTATCACAGCTCTTTTTTCCAGATTTAATCTACCCGCACTTCTCACCCAGGCCACAGCTTCAATTAATACCAATTTGAGCCTTAACACAAGGAATTCATGCATTTACTGAACTCTGGGTCTGGCTTTTAAAATCAGTTTTGCAATGTTCCTAAGATGAGGAACCTAAACCAGTTTGACACTGAAATCAGTCACTACATACACAGAAATCTAAATGCACATCAGGAACACTATTTAACAGACACTAAATAATATCAGATTGAGAAATAATTGCACTTTATGTAAGAGCATGATAAGAAATCTGTTTTCTGATATATTATTAGCCCATTGGATCTGACTTGCAATTTACTCTGCCTACTTAGGCTGGAGTTTAAACACAACACAAAAAACCATGTCAAGTCTCCCAGACAGCAACACTCCAAAAGTTTTATTGCTCTCACTTGAAAGCATTACCACGGGTAGGAGAAAAACTAAATATTAAATACGCCATTAACAGGAAAATTATTTCAAATCAGCAAAGCATGACGAGACCCAAGTATACTGTTTCTCAATTTCTTTTTCCTTAATGTACAGTGAGGAGACAGTAAGGTAGTAAATGGCCAGGGTTCAAACACAGGACATAAACTACATGAAATTAGGAACGGCGTAAATCTTAAGAACAGCTCAAAACTCTGAAGAAAATTAGAGAAGAGCCTAATGTGAATTCATTACTGACTTCTCACCAACCTTGTCTTTTCTTAAAAGTAGGCAAAGCTCCTATACTGTTAAATTCTACTAACTGTCAAGTTAAATATTACTTCTTTTAAAGCTGCACTTACCAAATCTGCTCCCAAACCAAAACCAACAGCTACTTTATTACTTTGTCTCATAAGCCAGGCAGTAAACTAATACTGTAAAACATAAACTGGATATTTTATTTAACTAAAAGATGGTCTAATGCCTAATGAATGCCTGCTGCTTACCAACTGAAAAGTTATGGAATATAATAAAAAAATCTTTTTACCAATTCATTAGGCAGGCAAAACTCACCTTGGCAATTCAGGCTAACAACCTGTCCTTACTGGTGCTCTGTAAGTGTTGGGAGGAAACATGAACTGGTCCCCAAAGGAAGAGGCAGGCTCAGAGGTGCACTAAGAACCAAGTTCCTAGAGCCCTTCTGACCACAAATACACCGGTTTGATGAAGTTTAGTCTGACATTTTGGTGCAGTTGACATCACTGGTCAGGTATCAACACCCCCTGACTCCAGCAGAGCAGTCCTGACAGTACAGCTTTACCTCTAAGGCTCATCCTCCCTTGACAACACCAAGAATGATTCCTCTATTACCTGCAGTGATTTATGGAGAAGGCTTTGAAATGTCCTGTGCTTCACCATCTCTGCTGAAGGAAGATGGGCCATGGAAGTGATTACATCTTCACACGATAGATCATCCATTACTGACAGCTTTTGTATTTCTCAACTTGAAAAAAACCCCAGCCCTTGTCTACATGTGGATACATAACACATTTGAAATGTGTAAGGCAAATATAAAGACTGAGGGTTTAAACCCTCAGTTTATCAGCTCTACAGGCCCAATTTTGCAATCAACTAAACCTACAGTACATTTTCATCAAGTGCTGCAAATCAGCAAAATATTAAATGAATCTTGAAAAAATGATTATGAATCCACAGTTCTGTTTGACTGTATAATTCTATTTAAGATTAAAATTACTATCATAAAAAGGCCACTTTCTGAATGTAATTCCACAAAAACATCATCACAAAAGCTTTTACTGCTATTTATGTCAGAATGTATTTTAAACAGTTCTAATCATTTACCTTTGTGGACACTTAATTAAAATTACAAAACCAATTTTAATCTGTAGTCCAATTAATATGCAAATATATGCAAATGTGGTAAATCAAGGTGGTGATTAAGTTAAGGACACTCTATTTCATGTCTGCTTTAAGTGTGAAAACAAACAATCTTTTTTGTAATTGTACTGATGGATTGTGATGTTTATAGGGTTAGTATGGGGTACAAATGTTTATGCATCAACATTATGCCAAAACAAAGATTTTATACTCTGGAGTGATTTAGCATCCAGCATACATTCAGATGTAACAAAGTCATTTTGCAGTCATCTTGTGAATTAGAATAAGGTCAAAGCAAAGTTAAATTTCTATGTCATCCATTTGTATGGCTATTTAAAATTCAACAATCACTTTCTGATGCGTTAGGTAAGAGCCAAGAAGTCTCAAGAATGGCATATTATCACCCTTTATCATTTAGTGTTCATAATACACTGGTTTATCTTTGATACTATTACAGAAATAGTTCTCCCATTAAGGTGCAAAGATATTCATCCTTTTTAACCCTTTTTCCTCCACAAGTTCCAATTCTTCAATCTGCAGCCAAAGGTTGCTCTGCCAGTGAGGGTTTCTCTACAGATGTGCACTATGTTCACTAAGAATTGGCAAAGAAACCATTTTTGCAGCTGCTTTTCACCCCTTCCTTCCCCACACTGCTGGTTTAGACAGGTTGATGCTCCTTCACATTTGCCCATAGAAAAGTCTATCCATTGCTCTTTGTGGGAATAAATCTGAATTCCTCCATTTAGACCAACTACACCCTTGGACTGAACTAACTGATTTCCTCTGCCAAGAAAATGATGATACTGGTAAAAGTAATATTTAATTTTAAAGCTTATTTGAGTTCATAAAAGAGCATATCTTTCCCTACATATTCTCAGGAGTTGCCAAATGTTTGGAAACACACTTAGTGCAAAAGGACAGCGTCCACTTCATGACTTACTCAGATATTGGAGTATAAAACTCCACATTATCCCTCTCCTTACAGCTTCATCTCCATTAAATACAACAATCAAAAAAGAGTTCAAAAAACTTTTCAATATTGCTTTTACTCATGTGCTTCATTTCCCTCTTTCTTTTTTGGACGATTATGTCTGGAATAGTTCACAAGATTAAGATGAGGTAGTATTAAAATATTTTTTACTCCAAATATTTTATGCTTCTCCTTTACTATTGTCATAAGACATATGAATATGAAATTTAGCTCTGCCCAGTAAAGCTTCTTTTAAAACCCACAGGTCTCCTAATGAACACAAAATATTCATAAACTATTAAAAATATTTTAGCGTTTTTAACAAGGGATATGGTCACACAATATTTTTGTAATAACAGACCTTATAAACTTGCATTTGGGATGCAAATCTTGGAATGTACAGGCATTCTTATCATTAGGTTCCTGTGAAAAACAGGACTAGCACATTTCTGTGTCTTCTGATCTAACAGACACTAACAAAGCACCATAAAACTCACATGTCAGAGGTGCTCAAAAGATCTTTTAGTATGTAGTTCTGGATTTAAAAAACCCAACCAGCTCCTCCTCCATTGCACTGGGCACTCATGAAAGAGCTGCTTTCACCAAAAATGGCAAAGATTTACATTAGGAAATAGAAACAGGAAGGAACTTACAATAGCCTCTTCTACCACCAACAGCTCTCCACCATGAACAACCTATGTCTACTTTCCACCATTTTTTGATGTGCTTTTCAAAGAGGAAAGCAAATTGATTTCCACAGAGAAGAGCAGCAGGAGCAAGGGGATAGAGTGGCAGACACAGCCAGTGATGCAGCTGGACCTGACTCCAACAAATGAGGATGGATTTGGGAATTAAGGATTTGGGGATGGGTTTTGGTGGAGAGACAATGGAAGCTTGGAAGACAAAGATCTGAAGGAAAACTTGCACCCAGACAGATCACGAGCCTCTGCATGCTCCAATATTTAATTACATGTCCATAACTGCAATTCCAGTTCCAGCTCTGGAATCAATGGACCGGGGACCACAGAGCAGGGCCTGAGCAAATGGAAAATCACCCAACAGCTGTGTCCTGCCATGGTGGCCACCTCAACACACAGCTGCATGGCTCTCTGGCTTGGGAAGAGCCATTTCTTAAATCAGCTGCACACTGCCTGCCCTGCCTGGATGAAAATCAGCATAATGATCCTCAAGCTGCCTCTTGACAGCACAGAGAGTACTGACCTCTGAAAGGCTTTTCTGGGCTCTGAAGATTTTGTGTTCACACTCCTGGCTGGTTCTTGTGGAGCAGAATGAATAAGACCTTTGCCATGTAGTTAAAGACAGGAGAACAGAGTCACACAGTGCCCAGATGCACTCCCAGCAGAACTGAAGAAGGTTCAGCATTAGTGCCGCCACAGACACCTCAATCTATTCTTTGAGTCTGAAATCAAACATTGAGGAATCAAATGCACCAGCAGAGTTCACAGAACTGCTGATGCTTCAGCTGGAGCTTATTTTTCAGTGGGAGATAAAAGGTGATTCTCTGTATTAGGTATCATCACAGGATAAATTCGTTGTAGCCGACTGCACTAATACAACAGCGCTGCCAACGCACAGTGAAACTTAATCCCTCTGAAGACACACGAGCTTCTTTTAAGTTCCAAACCTATACCATTGAAAAACATCCCACTACTGTGTATTCAAGAGTACTTTTCTCATTAGCTGCTCTTCTCATCTCATTCAGTACTTGTATCTATTTAAATGAAGCTCGGATTTAAACCAGACCTGTAAATAACTCATTGCTCTTGGTCATTCCCTGTTTAACCACTGAAATTTTGCACAACTAGTTCTGATACACCCAGATATAAAACATTCTTCTTGTGATGATTCAGACAGCAGTTTTCATATATATTTGAAAACTCAGACACCATCTTGCCACAACAACAGAGTGGCATTCCACCTCCAGATGAAGTTCCAGAGGTAAACCACACATATAAGAAAATCAAAACAAATGCAGCAGTATCTCATGGAGGAACAGGAATGCTACAAAGAAAATCTAAATCTCTAAAAGCAAAACCTCCACACATTTATCTTTAAAACTCTACTCTGTAAACAATCAAAGTTTTCTTTTAAAAGTTATAGACGTACAGAAAATTTGAAAAAAAAACTGTGAGGGTTTTTTTTCTTTTTTGTCTCCAATGTAAAGCATGCTTGGATCATGCTTCTTCACATTAGAAATTCAGGTCTTGTCTGTCCTAGGAGGATGAATGGTGACTGGGGAGCTGGAGTGAAATGACCACGTTATCACAAGGAAAAAGAATGTGAAAACTGAGTAACTGAGTGCAGAGCTGCTCTTTGGTGAGGTTTGCGTTGGGTTTGCTTTATTAACCAGTGCTGATCTTGTTCAACTAATAAATAAGAACAAGTCAGATGACAGATTTGCCTCTTTGTCTCAATACCCCTTACAGTCAAAGTGCAGAAGATGCACACATTGGTCTTCCTGTGTGTGTCTGGGTGCAAAGAGCCTAAACATTTTACAGTCTTCAAAATTAAAAAAAAAGCAGTGAAAATACAAAGAAGAAACGAGTATCATAAAACAGAAAAACTTTTCTCCAAGTTTCCTTTATGCATCACAGGGCAACAGAAATCACAGACCTTGTGTGAAAAAAATCACATTTTTTTTTTTCTGCTGGCTCTTTTTCAAGTCTTCTCTCACATTTGAGGTACAATCCTCCTGCAAAGAGGATTTTTTGACTGAGTGCCTTAAAAGAGGACCCTCATATACCTATTATTCAATATTGATTTAAATTACTAGGTTTCTTAAGTTTCTGACCTCCTGTATTTTATGATGTATTTAAAACACTTTGGCTCTTATGAACCATTTAATTAACTAGATAATAACTGCACATTTGTCCTACTTGCCATTCACCAAAGTTAAGTTTCAACATTACTTCTGAAACTATCCCGCATTCCTGTCATTCACCAGCTTTTATTTCAAGTTACAGAGGTCAAAAGATTGTCCTTGATTATTCCTATGATATTGATGACACCAACACATGTCATTGGAAAAACTGAGGAGCAAATTTGCCATTTTTTTAAGTCTATGGATAATGATTCATGGCTGGAAGAAGAATCAGATTCTCAGATAATATGAGTTGCTATCACTATAAGTTGGTCAGATGAAAATCTGGTGCACAAACCACTGATGCTCAAACAAACCATTCAGAAACAATCTCTGTGCCTTCTGCACCCAAATACCTCACAGGGAACAGACCAGAGTAGTGAGGAAACAAAGAACTCTGAGCTGTATAAAAATTGAAAAATCTCTGTATTCAACCCATAATTATACTGTTATTTTGGTTACAAGATTTATGGCACACTTGCTACCCAACTAAGGCAACGCACAAATGCTGCATCTACTTGGCAATTTGGCTTCATCAATAAAATGGAGTCTCTGTCAGAATCAGATGCTTATTTTTCAGGCTTAAGGAATCCATGTCATAGCTAAAACACTTTCATGTGCTTAATGGACTCACCCCAGTTGTGCTGGAAAGGCCCTTCAGGGCTGCATTATAAATGGCCCATTTTCTGGTTGTATTTTAAAAAGTTTAAAAAATAAGTGTCTGCTGGACATAGCAGTGCCCATAGCACAAACATTTATTTGGAGAACACAACTGCCTTTCTGAGACTGACTTGAGCAGGACCCTGCTGTAGGAGCACCAACATGGGTTGGAAAATGTCTCTGTGTGGTTGGGATTTTAACAGAAATTCAGGATTCCTATGGAAGGCACAAAATACAGGTGTTGCTGCCTTGTGAATTGATGTAACAGAGGAATTAAGAGAACAACAGAGGGATTTCTTTCTTTTTAACCACTTTGATAAACCTCGACTTTGGTGCTGTCTCAGACACTATGGCTCAATTCTTCTGAACCATCTCAACACTCCATGCATTTGAGGAGTTTCTCCCATGACCACGAGCCCCTAATGAGGGGCTGGAAAGGAAAAAATAAACTCTAAGATTGTCTCAAAAATTCAGTCTTTGGTTTAGACTGTTCCAGAAACAGGTCTCACTTGAAATGTGAGAATCTTGATGATTAGTAAATAAAACAACTGAGCAGGCTGGGCTCCTACAAGCTCAAGAGTGTGTGCACACACAGGCATGCATGAGCACACATGTGTAAAGGACTTCTGCTCAATCCTTCATAGGAAACCAGCTGATGACAAATACTTGTAATCTATTTAGAAATGTGGTTTCTTAGTTCAGTCCTCTGGGGCTTGAGAACTTCGCTCATCACCTCTCTGTGGCCTTACACAGTAATCTCTGAAATACTGCATGCTGGATTAGCTCTGAGGGTATTTCTGATGATTAAAGGCACTGAGGATCTTTACATTTGCATGGCTTGATGAAGACCAGCACCTCCCAGTCAGACATGGGAGGTCCAGCACCCTGGGAGGGGTCAGGAACTGTAGAAAGAAGACAGCAGCAGCGTAAATGTGCCAGAATATCTCAAAGGTACAAAAACCTACAACCACCTCTTTCCACAGGCACATTCAAACAGCTCTATTGGTTTCCATCACAAGGCCAAGTTCTTACTTCCTACGTCTCAGCTTTACACTGCTGCCTCATGCTGTATTTGTAGCACATGCTACCATTAATAGTGGCAGTATGTAGGCAGCTCTGAGGACACATCCCCATTGATATTCACAGTCCCAGAGCCTTCAATGTCACTCAATTCCTCATTTATCCCCTCCCTCAGCCAGAAGAACCCTGTATGACCTGCAGCACCTCTGCATCCTCACTGCTGCCCTGTTGTAAAGGTGGTAACTAAAGAGAGGTCACAACACAAACTCTGGTAGAGGAACGTCTGACCAGGAGGTACATGCCAGAGATGTCACAGTGTTTTGATGGTTTCTCCAATTAATGCTATAAAATGCATAGCATTACACAGTTTAGGAGTATTAAACTAAAAAAACTGCTCCCTGCTTAAAAGTCTTGATAAATTAAATAACTTAGAATCATCAAATGGTCTGGTTTGGAATGGACATTAAAGCTCATCTCATTCCACCCTTAGAATTCTGTCTAAGATCTAAACTAAAACTTCCTCCTTCATCTTAAGGTCATTCCCCCTCATAGGCATAACTGAAGCATAATTGTTGCACCATCATCCCACAGAAAAGTGACAATTTTATTTGGCTGGTAAAAGCTGCCACGACTATTATTCTAAAAGCTGTGCAATTTAACTATGAGACTGTATCAAATAGAGGTGGAGTTCATCAACTCTGCCTTCTAATCAATGCAACAAACCACCCCAGGGGAGTTTTCTATACATTTAATAGTAGATTTACTCAATATTCTACAAATAGACACCAAAAACTTCAGAAAAATTATGCTGTTCATCCTGTTTCTACTGATGTTTCTTCTGTCACATGCCACAGAAATATTTTGACAAATACAAGAATATTTTAGAAAGATGAATAAAAGCAATGAGCTACAAAATGGTCTTGTTTATGAGAACATCAACATATTATCCTCATTCTTTTGAATGAGAAAAAGCCACAGATCTGTCAGGTTAAGAAAACGATCTTCACATTGACAGGAAAATAGATGTAGATGATTGAAAATTTGAAATTTATTAGCATTTTATTTCCCCTATATTAAAAAATAAACCTCAGCACAGCAAAGCTCCTACAGAATAAAAAACCCTCAACAGCTATGAGAAGACAGGCAAAGAATAGAAGACTGATGATACAGCTGCCTGCTGCCCCCCAAAAAAGTGAGCACCTAAAAACCTTCACGATTTATTATGCACACAGCTGGGGCTCTGAGAGAGCATGGAGACATCACCTCCAGCCTGCCTCATTAATAGGTTAAATTCTGTTGTTAAAATTGTTTATGTGTTTCACCTCTTTCCAACCAGCTGAACAATGCCCTGTTAGAGCACAGAATTAGAAGTGTGTGTGGTTTTGAGTCTAGGAAAATCCTTGACAAGCACATTTAAACTTAACATGAACCTGGGTGCAACTTAAAAGAAGTCAGAGGATGAGGTGACAATGGAAAGGTTGTTATGGGAAGCACAGGAACAGCATTGCTGAGAGAGGATACAACCCCACCTTCCCACTTAAGAGTCAGATACAAAAGAACCATCAAAACTAACACGGGAAGAGCTGTGACAGCAACCACTTCACGTCACCTTCCGTGGGTAGGTGACACAAACCCCACACATGCAAAACACTAAAATACACAGGCAAGTTCAGTAAGATCAAACATTTTTTTCCACACTCCCCAAAGCCATTCTAACAGTATTCTGAGCATTAGACCATTTGTGGTAAAAGTGCTAATTATGGGACACTGGAAACTCCTCAAGAGGAGGTTCAAAGGTCATTTATCAGCCACATACCCTAAGGCTGCCTATATCTATCTATCTATCTTGTTTGTTCACTCCATCCTTTTGTACACACTGATATTCAAAGGTAAAAACTGAAAATAAATGGACAGTGTTACACTGAATGCCAGATTTCTGCACCTGGGTTTGATTCCTGACCATCAGTGGTTGTACATGGAAAATCAACTTCAAGTTTAATTGTCAGTGTATAGTCATATCAGTGACACTACCATTGAAATTATGGCTACCTGATTTTAAGAAATAAAATCACTTACTGGCAGATCTTCAGGCACCAAAGAAATCTGAGTTTAACCAATACACTAATTAACATTTCCAGCATAGTAATTGTGTACATGAGCCTGTATTAAGATCTGCCTGCAGATTCCCAGGTATCTCCTTATGCTGAACTTCCATTTAAAAATATTTCAAATATTCTCCTTTCCAGCAGCTTTGCTAACCCTTTAGATACTACCCAGCCTCAGGTGAATTCAGCAGGGTCAGGAGTGGCTCCCCCATGTTCCCATGTGCAATCACTCCTAACATTTTAACTGATATTTTCATCTGTATTAGCTTTACATATTTAGAAATAAATGAAGTGCAGCTCCTCACCCCTCATATAGTGATCCAGACACATAAAAAGAATTGCAGAATTATATTTATGGGTACACACTAAGTCTTGATAACTAAAATAACTAATTGTTCCCAATAATTTCCTCTGGCAGGCAGCAGTAGTACTTTTTGCAATCCACTTTAGTCATCTGCAGTAATTCATCCCATTCAGAAGACCAGGATTTAAAAATAATATTTAAACAAGGCTGAGGATAACAACTAAAAGGTGCCCACAAGAGACATACTTAAATGCCTGCTAAATATATTTACCTAAGTCAACAGCGAAATTTTATTTGGCAATTCTGCATTTTAAAGCTATTGTCTCAATTAGGCCAAAAAGGAGGATACTGCTTATGACTGCAAGTCTCTGCCTGCATTCATTTATTGTTCAGTTCACAGTCTCTGAATACAACACAATCCTCCAACGGAGTCAGCTTTCATAATTCAGCAGTACAAAGTCTGCAAACACATGTAACCTAGATCCATATTTCACAGTGACAGCATATGATAGCAGAATGTGAAGTATTAATGCTAGTGTCACTACAGTCCTACACTCTACTGCACTTTAAGAGAAAGCAGCTGCTGAGATGAAATGTGTGCCAACTGTCTGAAGACAGAAACATAAGAAACATTCCTTCTGTTACAAAGGGAGAGACACACACAAACAGACTTTCTTTTAGACTCAACAAGCACAAAGTTTCTTACTTTCGCCTTTTACGTTTCTATTTCAGAGCCGCTCGCGCCGCGGGAGAGACATGCCTGGGTGGGAGTCCCAGCCCGGGCACAGAGCACCTCCTGAGGCACAGCAGGGCTGGGTGAGGGTGATATATCAGTGCAGGGAACTGCTGGAATGGTGACACCAACCTGGCACTGTTCTCCAGAATCAGTTAGGGAAGCGTGGAATCACTGAATCATTTAGGTCGGAAAAGCCCTTTATGATCACAGAGTCCAACCACTCCCCCAGCAATGCCAAAGCCACCCATGTCCCCACAGGGCTTTTAAATCCCTCCAGGGATGAGGACTCCACCACTGCCCTGGCCAGCCTGTGCCAGGGCTGGACAGCTCTTTTGGTGAAGAAATTTTCTCTAATATCAAACGTAACCCTTTCCTGATGCAACTCGATTCTGCTCCCTCTCATCCTGTCACTGATCACCTGAGGGAAGAGCCCGACCCCTGCCTGGCTTCACCCTCCTGGTTAGGGAGTTGTAGAGAACAATAAAATCTCCCCTGAGCGTCCTTTCCTCCTGCAGCTCCCTCAGCCACTCCTCATATATCCAAGAAAACCTAATTCCCACCAAATTCCTGATGAGATGTGAGATATAAACATCCAGAATGCTGGTTAGACGTGCTTTAGGACCTCCCAGGAATGCTATAGCAGCTTTTCTATAACCAAAGCAGTGAAACAGTCTCCTGCCTGCACACACCTTTGTCCTAACCCATCCTTGCATTGTGCACCTGCTACTGAGAGCGTTCTTAATTGGACTAAGGGACACGCTAGAGAATTGTCAATTGGATTAATAAGGTGCTTTTTTTTTTTTTTAATCTATTCTTTTTACACAGAGAGCAGCAGAGAACCTGCTCCTCTTGATTTGTGTCTAGTCCTGGAGCAACACCACCAAATGATCTCCCACACAGTGTATCACCACCTTTTACGCCCAGTGCTACAATGAGAGTGTGACATAATCTGAAACGTTCGGCCGTAATTCACTTAAAAACTACTACAACCTCACTGACCTCCTTATCAAACAATTTATTGTGCATTTACAGACTGGACAATGAAATAGAGGAGGTAAGGTATTAATGGTGACACTATTTGGCAAGCTCATAGCACAGTTCATTCAAAAGGCAATTTTAAAATTGAATGAAGAGGTTTGACTAGGCAATAAAAACAGCCACAATGCCAGTGAACAGTACTTAGGAGGAAAGCCTCTAATTATCCTATTTATAAATCAACAGCAATTTTACTGATGACTTCTTCTCAAACTTGATTAAAATAACTTCAAAAAATTAAAAAATAATCAGATCATATTTATTTTATTAAATTACGATTTTAAAGCATTATTGATTCCCTTCACAAATGAAAATGATAAAAACTTGAGGACAAGAATGAGACAACATTTTTTAAGAGAAACATTTGTACAACACTCTGCAACATAATTATAGTGCTGCCCTTGGGGAAGGGGATTTTATTTTATAATGAGAATGTTTACACTGTTATGGGGTTCAATCTATCTGGGAGGGAAGGTTAAACTTCTTTCCATTAAAGACAGCCTTATAATGAAAAGCTCTGAAAGGAGAATGGAGTCTAATATAGTAGATGTAATGGCCTATTAAATGATTCACACACACAAAATGAATCAAATTCATTGTATCTTACTGCTCTTTTATGACAAAATTGTTGAAAAAATAAAACTATTGTCAAGATAATTGCATATTACATATACTGTATTACTGTAACTACTATTCTTATTGGGTGACCCAGAGTCTACATTTTAGGGACATTAATAGGACATTACATTTTAAATACTTTATAGTATTGGAATGTTGCACAGAAATCCCACTTTCACTCTGAAGGAAAAAATCAATTCAGACTTAAAGTCATGCTGCAATTCTGCATCATTCTTTTTCAATTAAGTTTTTGCATACATTCTTTATGATGTCATTTCTACATTCCTGCAACAGATGTTTGTTTATATCCCAATTTACCCAAATGCTGCCGTACTAGTCCCTGAACGTAACCTCTACAACCAGCTTGTGTTTCCAAAAACACAGTACGAGAAATGTTTCCTTAAATTTGTCCCCCTCAATCTACTGCTAAAAATCACCATCCCTGATCATCACACCGTAATGGACATTGTTCTTACAGGAGCTTGAACGCATCAAAAATACCAGAAGAAATTAAATAAAAGTCATGGTACACCTCTAAAAAATAAATTAAATATAAGCAAGTCAAAAAGTAGGAAACATTTGGATTGAAGGATTTGGATTTGGATTGAAGGATTGAAAATTTTACATGAGATCTATAATCCAATATTCTGTCCTACTACTAAGAGCTCTGCAATAATAATGACTGACCATTAAGGAGCTGGTCTTGCAAACACACATGCAGACTGAGAAAATCTACATGATTGCAGTCAGTCACCCACAGAACGGTCCCAATGTGTTCAAGCACACTTCAGAAACCTTAGTTTATTATCTTTCTGATAATAAATGCTTCTAAAATATTGGTAGCATTATTTTCAATATATTATGTTGGAAAGCACCAGGATGTACCTGGTATTATCATAATGCAAATGAAAGCAAAAATAGCACAGGACTGAGAATATTTTGGGAACTTTTACCCAGTAAATAAAAATACAATCAGCAGGGTCAGAGTGATTGCTGTTCCAATCTAATGGGATACCAAAGATAGTAAAAACGTCAAAATTTCCAAAGTTCATAGAAGCCTTTGCAGGTATTCCAAGGCCTTTAAAATATCTCAGAATCTCAAGTAATTTCAAATGAGTTGAATAAAAAATAAGCCAGAAATTCTAAAGTCACCTGATGGTATGGAGATCTCTCATGAGAGGACAACCTTGCAGAAGTAGGTCCTTATATTTTAATTAATAAAGGACCTAGTTAAGCATTTGAACATTCACACCCTTTTCTGAGCCTTTTACAATATTAAGAATATTTCAAGATGTTTGTTACTATTTATGATATGGGAGGAAGTTTGATTGCTGCTATCCAGCTTCACTGGAGAACCTTTTGAGTGGGGGTGAAAAGCCCATCAATTCTTATCTACAACTGGCTATGGAAACTGGCACATTTTAAACACTTCCTAGCCTAACCAAACTCAATGGCTGTTTTAAATATAACTTAAATTCAGACTAAAATTTGAACCTATTTCACAGCATAAGACTATTTCTTAAAGCTTTTAACACAAAAAATCGAGGCAAGAAAAAATACAATTCAAAATACTTTAATTATAGGAAGGCAGGTGAAGATTTTCAGTTTTGTGTGCCTATAACTAGAATTCAAAGTAACATAAATAATCCAGATTTTACAGTCTGAAGTGAAATTATTTCTCTTGTAGTACACATCCTCCTCCAGAAGGCAAGTCCCAGTTCCTAAGCACCAGTCAAATGCTATTGAAAGTATTTGCAATAAAGCAAATTAATCATTCACATCTCAAGGAAGTCAGCATAAGGATGTAAAAAATGAAACCAGAGTATTTTCAGAAAGAAAAGTGGTGGAATAAATAGTGATTGAACAACCTGGTCCAGTGGCAGATGTCCCTGCCCATGGCAGGGGGATGAAATGAGATGATCTTTTAAGTGCCTTTCAACCCAAACCATTCTGTGATTCTATGAACTCACTTACCCTGTTGATAAAAGTAAGATACCTTGAGGAGAACAAAGTTCTACCCATGAACAAGACTCTTTCCGATTAAAATGAAAAAGTAACCACCCACACATATGTGATACATAAAGAGACAGAGAAATTACCAATGTAGAAGGTGGTAAAACGTGAATAAAAAATGGCACAGGTTGTTGAGGCCAAAATTCAGTTATTTTCCAAAGGTTCAGTTGGGACTGGAGTGGGAAATCTGAGAGGCAGCTCAACAGATAGAGAACATGCAATAGAGAACTCAGGCCATTAAATAACAGGACTCCTAATTTACCATGGAGGAGCCACTCCAAGACAGTTTCTAGTGGTGATTAATGTTAGACAAGGCAGATTAGCTTGACAGGATGCTCTGAGTAGTTTCACATTGCAAGACTACAGCTACTCTTCTTGGAGTGAAATAATGCCAATAACACATATTATCCAGCAGATGCTTTTCGACTGAGGAATTCAGGACTGTGTGTATGTGGGATGAACACTCATTCAACAACCTCTAGCAGAGAGGGTCCATCAAATCAGCCACAACTACATTACCCCAACTTCAGGCATCCCTATTACAGCACTGGAATAATGCTGACACACCAAACTTGTTTACTGGTTGCCCACAGCTATTCAGGAGGATCAGCTGCACATCCTCCCAAGTCACTGTGTTTGAGTATCTCCATTTACCCAACAACTGCTCTGTGGATACTTGGATTTTCTACATGAACAGAAACATCATCCCAATTCAAAAAAGGTCAAAAGAGGGAGAAGTAAAATCCAGAGTCTGGACCTCTGAAGACACTGAAGTGCTCAAGTTAAATTTCATATATCCAAACAAAGCATCTTCATCACTGTGAGGCACCCTCCTAGTTAGCATTCACTTTAGGAATTCCAAGTTAATAAATGCTCTCCATTTTTTCCTCAAGGAAAATCCATTTGCTTTCTTTATAGTAGGTCTTTTAAAAGGGAGTCATAACTGATGGATTACAACATGTTTCTACCTTTTCAATCTGAATTTCATAGGAATAAAATAAACCACAAATGAAAGTGCTTGTACCAGGCACGTTGAACCTTTCTTCTTCTATTAGCATATCAGTCTGCAATCATAACTAGATCAATAGCAAAGATATCTGCTTAAAAGAGCACCATGCTTTCTTTTGTCAGAAATTCATTACTTTTTATTAGGGTCATTGCTTGAAAACTTCAAAACACCATATGGACCTAATTGTGGTTTATTTTGGCAAAAAGGAAGACACTGTAGAACAATTGAGGCATTACATTCTACAATTCCATTACTTTCATCCCTCTCCGTTTTATTACTGTGTCATTAAAGGCAACTTGAGTGAGCGAAGAATTATAGTGTCATGTGTACGGGCTAGTAGATTAATAACAAAACACACTCAAGTTTAAAGGTATCTAACAGCTGTTTTCATTATTTTGTGTAAATACGCTTGAAGCATATCTATCTGATTAGTGGATAGAGTGCTCTTCTCTGTCACATGCCATGGGCACTGCTATGTGCAAGTAATCAAAGTGCTCAGAAAATGAGTTTACATTGTTCACTGCTGAAATACACAAATGTCAGAAAGTGACTGCGCATCAAAGCTTAGGCAAATCAGCTGCTGCAAACAAACAGACTCCAATGCACATTGCAGCTTTAAACATTCCTCTGCAGCACAATGACTGAACAGGACTTACTGCCAGCCCAAATGAAGTGATGCTTGTGGAATAATAAGTCGCCAACGTATAGATGTGCTGACAAGTCCAGCACTGGGTACCACTGAAAAGAGCTCAGCTGCTTCCAGAACCAGAGACACACTGGTTTACTACCATAAATATGTCCTGGCATCAGGCAACTTTATGGATCTCACACAACTAGAAAAATAAAAAAGAAAAAAAAAAGAATTTTTTTTTACCTTTTAATATTTCAAAATATTTTTATAATTTTTCATTGCGACTCATTTACCAGGAACCCTGTCGGCTGATCCCTCCACTTATTGGCAACAAAAAGACAACAGTTTAGGCATGCAAAAAGGGACAAATCCTCTCTTTTCCATATATAGTCACATCACTCAAGATGGGCAATTCAAACTCAGATGGCAGATAACACAAGTGAACTCTGAATCCAAGAGACGTGTGATGAAGTTTGAGGAAGGACAGATAAAATTTCAGTCACTGAAAGGAATTACTGCATAAAAAGCTCTTCTTTCTGTCCTCCATTTGCTTCTAGCACAGATTGAGGCAGTTTTAGTAGTAAAACTGCTCTACACAAGGATGAAAGAGCCCTACAGACTCATCAAAATAAGAAAGTTAAAATAAACTCATTCTGACTCCAATGCGCTCAATGGAATAATTTTATCCAAATGCTTCAATGAGCAAAAGTAAACTGAGGCAAAACAGAGAAGGATGCTTAGAGAGCCACAAGACTCAAACATTTTGCCTGAAGATGGTTTTTATTGAGGCACATCTCACCTAACGCTTTCCCAAATCCCAGTGGTTGTCAACTCTTTGGCACCACTTCTCCTTGTCTTCTGAGGGATGTCCAGGCTTTCAAAACACAACAACATCCATGAACTTGTTGACATCCCATCCCATGAAGAGCTCCAGACCAGGCTGGATGGGGCTTGGAGCAAACTGGTCTAGTGGAAGATGTCCCTGCCCATGGCAGGGGGCTTGGAACCAGATGGTCTTAAAGGCCTCTTTCAACCCAAACCATTCCAGGATTTTATGATCCTAAGAGCGATGTCTCAAAAACACTCTTGTTGCAAAGGCAAAGAAGAGGAGGGACAAAAAGCAGTGGCCATGATGTGGTTTTCTTCAAAAGCACTAAAATATCCAGATGAACCCAGTACAGTCAGACAAAAACGTTCCCCTCACTTTCTTTCCCTTCCCACAATGGTCATTATGAATCCAACTAATAAAAATTCAGCCCATCCCAAATGCAGGCAGAGGTTGGACAGATGAGCTGGACGTACCTTGCAGGACACTGCTCATTTATGAAACACAGGATTAATGATCTACAAAATAAAAATTGTGCAGAACACAGACCAGGCTGGGCTGTTGTGTCTTGTATAGATGCTGGAAACTCAGGCTCTCCTTCACGGACCAGTTCAGGTCTCAAGACTGAAGTCACCAAGTGACCAACTCATTGCCCATCTTTTTTCACCTTCATTTAGGGGACATCACCACAGCAAATGTCTGCAGCTGCCTGGCACTACTCCTATATTGTTTTACCAACTATTCTATGAATTTATCAAACTCGCATTTCAATAGTATTTCAACAGTCATTTCACAACTGAATGTGTCTCTGGAAAATAAAAATCAAACCAAGGAACCACCCTCCACACCCATTTTTTCACTTCCAGTCTCAGTCATTTAATAATGACCAATTTATACCTAGTGGATGTTGTAAGGATTATCCTGAAACTTAAATAATTCCTCCTCTTTCATGGCATTTATCCTCTGACTGTATTTATAAAGATTAACATATATCCCCTTCTCAACCTTTATTTTGCTAGGACAAGTGAACCATACTCTTTTAATCTGCTCTCATAATACAGATTCTCCTAATCATCCTAGCAGCAATTCTCTACACCTGTTTCACAGTTTAAATTAATCTTTCTTGAGCACGGGTGACCAGAACAACATACATTTTTTTTTCAGTGCTTTACACAGACACATCAATCTGTACATTTGAAATATCTTCTATGGTGTATGAGATTCAAATGCACTTCTTAAAATATATATATTTGGTACGGTGCAGCTGTTCAGCTACACGAAATGTCAGCACATTTGTGGCAATACCTGCACAGCCACCTTTTAGCACATCAAAGTGACCAAAGGAAGGAAGGTCTGCCTGTTTCTCTATTTAACACCTATGAGAACCATCAGCTGCAGATGGAAAATGCTTAAGAGTTCAAAGGAGAACATGACTGTGAACAGCTTGGGGGTTTTTTTGAGTGGCAAAGTCATAGAACTGAAGATGTAATCCTGTTGCAGAGCATTCATGATGAGTGCTCTGCCATGGAGAGGAGAACATACCTAAAAACAATATCTCCATGCTGGAGAAACTAAATCTGAGGCTCTTCAGCTGCTGCAAAACCAGCAGTAAGAGACCTGTGGCTTCCAGACAAAAAGAGCTGATAAAGGAAGCACAAGAGGAAGGATGCGGGTTCTGGTGGTGAGACATCACACACCACTAAAAGGTGATCTAAAGTCTCTTTCAACCCAAGCCTTTCCATGGTTCTGTGGAATAATTACTCCCATGGCTGGTTGGGCACGAATGAAAATAGGATGGGGAATGATGGTGAGTGCCAGGGTTGTGTGGGGGCAAGAAATACAAACAGCAGGTCACGGATGGACATGTCCAGCTTTCTGCAAACCTGACCTGAGCACTACTTAGGAGTCATCTTAAAGGAAAATGGCACCATTTTATGAGGAATCCACTCCAAAATTTACCACAGACTGTATGATTCAACATAGTACCTAATTCCTTCTTCCTGGCTGTTGTTACTGCCTGTAACATTGTTTGAAAAACAGACTGAACATAATGGTATCTTGCTTTATAATACCCAAAACTACTCTGCAGCAGACAAGTATTTCTCAACAAAAAATGTCCCACTACTAAAAAAGGTAATCTAACCCCAAAATCTTTTTTCCTACATACTTGAGGAAAACCTGGAGCTGTTGGAACAAATCTAAAGGAAGCCACGAAGATGTTTCAAGGGCTGGAGCCCCTCTGCTATGGTATGGACAGACTGAAAAAGCTGGGAGCATTCAGCCTTGGGAAGGGGCAGCTCCAGGGAGAACTTAAAAGTCTCTTAAAGTGCTCAAAGGGGCTCCAAGACAACTGGAGAGGGACTTCAAACAATGGCATGGAATGATAGGACAGGGAGAATGGCTTCCCACTGCCAGAGGGCAGGGTTAGGTGGGATATTGGGAAGGAATTCCTGGCTGTGAGGGTGGTGAGGCCCTGGCACAGGCCACCCAGAGAAGCTGTGGCTGCCCCTGGATCTGTGAAGTGTCCAAGGCCAAGCTGGATGGGGCATGGAACAACCTGGGATAGTAGAAAGTATCCCTGCCCAAAGCAGGGATAGAACAAGGTGATCTTTAAGGCTCCTTCCAACCCAAACCATTCTAAGACAGGAGGCTGGGAAAATGTCCTGGACTTGGACCTCCCACAGTTCTTCCACAAAGCATCCCCATGACTTGGTGTTTGCAAGCCCAGAACTGATGAAGTCTCATTATCATTTAGAGATGCATCTTTTCCATAGTAAAGCAGAACAACCTCCTACCTTAAAAGCACTTCTGGCACATTTACGTTGGGATTTTCATATTTTTAAATGTATGCTATCTGAATTATTTAAAGGGAAGAAGAGGAGGATTATTTCATCTGGGAGTCACAACTGAGCAGGGGGAATGTCCAAAATATAAAATATTAAGTATTTGCAAATGCAAAAGCAAAAACAAAACAAAACAAAATACCCCCCCACACAAAAAACCCCCTAACTAGATTAAAACACTCCTTGCACAACAAAGAAATTATCTGCGATTTGGCAAAATTAAAAATCATTTAACTTCATCCCATTTGGTTACGTATAAATAAAACATCTGCATTAAGTTGCTCTTACACATTACATAAAGGTCATCTCCATAGGACTGGAGAGCTACGCTTCGAGTTTCCTCCTCAATATGTGATTTTATGTATTCCATCGTGCAATTTTGCTGCCTTATTCTCTGTTCTCTAAAATTCCTATAGAACATCTTCATATCTTCCCCACTGACACTTCCATCTGACAGTACCTCTGACTGTAACCGGAATGGGTTGTCTGCAATCTTGCACACAACAGTGCTTGAAGCAGATCCAACACACATAAACTTCCAGTCTCACATTTAATAACAATTTGCAAGGCAATCCATTCCACCACCCTTTTAAAAGGTGCTGTTTGTTTGGGTTTTGGTTGGTTTAGCTTTTTTCTCCCCAAACTAATCCTGCATTCGAGATGAAATGTGGCTTTTTCTAAAGGTACTGCCATTCCCCTACAACTGGGAACAGAGGTTCTTCCATCCTTTCAAAACTCATTTCTGACATTTTGTATTCTTAGTGAAGAATCTCTAAAAACTCAGATTTCCCTTCCTATTATTTATATTCCCTGCTATTTTTAGCACATTACCTGTTTTCTTTTATGCTATATTGTAAGTATCCAGAATATTTAAGCAATAAAGTTCTGTCATTGCCTCATGTAGCAACTAAGAAATAAGATGCCCAACATGACTGTCTCCCTCTCTGTTACAATCCTGTAAGCATGAATTCCCTTAAAAAAAAAAAAAATCCACCTTCACTTCCATGCAATATTCATGAATTTCATAATAAAAAAAAATGAAATTGTTCAAACGTTGAAGGGCAGTATTTTGAAATGCAAAATCCAGCAGGGACAGCCTTGTGTATAAAAACCATCTTTCACACATGCAAACGATTTAAGTTCCTATAGATTGAAATGGACCTGGACACAGCCAGACCATTCAATATCCAGAGTTAGTTTTGTGCCACCGTTTTCTACCCCTGTTAACACTGTACTCCCACCAAAAGCCCTCAGGCTTTTACCTGACTGCAGGTAAAATTAGGGCATTTAGTACTTCGCAGGATCCTACCATTAAGCAACAGCTTTTTTCCACTTTGAATAAAAGAAAAAAGAAAAAAAGAAAAAAGGGGAAAAAAAAAGAAAAAAGAAAAAAAGAAAAAAGAAAAAAAGAAGGGAAAAAAGCGCCAAACAAACCCACAGCTTTATTTTAAGTCTACTGTGACAATTTTAACCAATTAAATTTAAATTTCACTGATTATTATGACAACAATTTGATGCAACTCTGAAAGTATCTCATGTCTCAACCATCCTGAATGGGAATGATATTTATCTCAACCCCAGCATTCAGGAGAAAGACCCTGTCATGAAAGGAGAAGAAAAGAGACAGAGAGAGAATTGAGGTAGGAAGATGAAGAAAGTCTCAACAAGGACTTGCATTTATGATTCTTTAAAAAAGATAATATAAATTCCTATTAAATCGATCAAAACTTTTACTAGTGTGGAAACTAAAGTAAAAAAAAATATTTTTTTATTTCAGAGTAAGTACAGTTGCATGAATGTATTCCAGAAGACTGAGAAGCACCATCCATACCAGCCGCTGATGAAGGTGTCATTTTCATCCCCTCTCCCATGACATCCTTCAACTCCAAATGCCCACATTTATTACAGCAAGGTAGGCTATTCTCTTCCCAAGTTGCAGAGAAATTATTATGCATGGAAGTGCATAATAATCCAGTCCAGTCGTGACTCTACCACTGACTTCCCACATGAATATGCACGAATCAATTAAACCTCTGAATGCATCAATTTCCTCCTCGAGTAGTAATGATAATAATAATAATAATAATAGCTGCCCATTGTATAGGGCACTGCATGCAATATTTTTAATGCCTGCTAATGAAATGTGCTATTAATTATTAGGATGTGGTTTGTTTTTTGAAAGCCAAGTACCAGCACATCTCAAGCGTGTATTCAAAGTGACACAACTTGAATATTTCTGAAAAACTGTCCATGGGAAAGTATTATGGAAAAACCTCCTTAAAAAGCCATTAGTATTTAAATCAGTATGAGAAGTAGCTCTTACCAGCTCTGCTGCAGAGAAATTTGCAGCTAAGGGGTTAATCAGATTAGATGGGAGTGGTTATAGGCTCAGTGCCACAGGTTTTGCCCTTTGTGGCTTCTCACATCCCAGACTTGGAAAATATGAGCTGTGATACTGAGAAAGGTAAGAAGCCAGCACAGCCCCATAGTGATAAATGAGTTTGCATCATCTGTCATTAGAACTTCCTGCCAACAGGGTCATTCCCTATTAAATTACCACTTGTCAATGTTTAAAATACTGATTGATAAATGACTGTGCCAAAACTGATAACACGACAGCTTTTATTTTCTAATATTCTTGGTTACCACATTCTGCTACTTCAAGATACAGATATAGTAGGGTTTTTTCCAAGTACTTTAGTGAAAGACAATTTAATCTAATACAAAACTAACAGGTACTGTACAACGATTGGTCCTGATATACATTACATACTATTCTTCTTGCCAAAATAAACCTACTGGTGATTTAGCGATATGGGTAGATCCAAGTTTCACATTTCATCAAATGCTAGTAATCTGTTTTATCAATATAAACTGCATTTTAATGAAAAAATTCTTTTCTTCAGTACACTTCACTTTTAATTCCCCAGAGTATGATAATTCGTTCACGCTGTAGAACAAGAATGTTTTACAAGACCTTAACTCTCCAGAGAAATTTCTCTGTAAATACAAAACGCAAGTTTTATGGGCATGTGTTGTATGCAACATGAGCAGTACCCAACATAATAAAAAAGTGGGCTGCACAGAGAATTCTGCTTAAGTATCCTTGTGAGCTATTGTGAGCCTAAATGGTTATTATGATAGCATTTAGAGGAATACCTATACGACAGATAAAAGAGAGTCAGTAAAACTATTTCTGTCCCTGAATAGATAAAAAGAAATTACTTTTTAGCAAGTTTTGCAGAATGAATACATCCCAGCAGACTCTTCAGCCAGGTCCTTCTCTAGGAGAGTGTTCTTGTTCTTTCTGATGCTGCTGGAGTGGTCTGGGGATAAATATTTTGGGGATAAAACTGGCATGTTCTGCCTGGAAGACAAGGCTGGGGTAACAGCTCTTCCATGACCCAGAGGGAGAATGGAAACACCTTCATCATCCAAGACAACACAGGAGTGTGTGGAGGAAGCATCATGTGAGAAAACACCACTGAAATGAAGGTGTCCTTCCACTGAACCACCTAAACCCTCACTGCAGGTGCAGCTACCCGAGTTAGCACTAATCCCAGAGGGGCAGGGGGAACTACAGGGTGAACCACCCCACTGCCAACAGCTCCACGATGGAAAGACTCCACTTTATGCCCCTTCTGAGCCCACACTGCACTTTCCTCCCAACAGGGGCTGTGTCCCAGATCCTGAGAGCATCCCTTGTGCTCATTGAGTAACTCTCAATGCGCCAAGACCAATCCTCAAACCCCACTTGCAGCAGGTGAGGAGGAAAGACATTCTGGGGAGCAATTTCCATCACCCAGCTCTTCACCAGCAAGCCCCAAGGTAGGAGCAGTCTACTGACACTTTCTAATTATGCTAATGACCCATAAACCGTGGTGGCACTGAGGCTGTGCCACTGGAGAGGCACAGTGCACCACAGAGTGCCCAAGTCACCACCAAAGGCAGCAGGTACCCCCAGTACCAGAGTCACTGTCATTAGCACTCCACCTAAGTTAATATATGCTATTTCACTGGAAGGCTAATTAGCCAAAAACTGCTCTTCTAAGCTATCTATGGCTTCCCACATGCAAGACAGTTCACTACAGCACACTGCTGAGCATCTTTCCCTGCAACGCAGACACATCCCCAGTGCCCATCCATAGCTCTGGGCTCCTGTGAATTCAAGTCTCTCTTTGCTCATTGACATCTGCATTTTTCCAGTTAAGTTCAGCCCTGCAAATCTGATCCAAGTGATGCAATTAATTTATTTAATTTTTTTTTTTTACTTCCCCTAAACAGGCTCCTCCACACATTTCAGCACAAGAGATACTGTCAGCATCTTTTAAAAAACTTCTGCTTTATTCAGGAACTCCCTTGACTGGTCCTAAAATACTCTCTAAATTGGCAAATTCTGCCTCTCTTACACTATAACTAAAAAAATCTAAGTCTAAATGGTTGAGAATGTCTGGTTAACTGTACTAAGTTATAAAGGCAAATGAAGAAACAAGTCTAAAATCTTTAATTCTACTTCAAAATGTGTAATGCAGATAGTACATGATACTAACAATTTCCACTAAAAAAAACAAAAACAAAAACAAAACCTGTTTTTATTTTCAGCTGTAATCTTCTTTCCCTCACATTTCTTTTATATTATTCCACCTCAGTCCAATGGGAATTTTGAGCTCTTAGGAATGTTACTTCATTCTTGCTTCTAAAAACATCTTCCACAGTGTGATAACAATAAAGATATATACTACAATCAGAGGAATGGTAATAATAACCAAAATCTGAATTAAAATTTCCATTGGAATGAATTCCAAGGAGTATCTGATCTGACCCTGCTTTGCAAACTGCCACTGACAATGTGGGCACAGATGGGAGGAGAGAATTCATATAAAATCACAGAATCATGGAATGGTTTGGGCTGGAAGGGAGCTGGAAGATCATCTAGCTCTGCCACAGGCAGAGACACCTTCCACTAGACCAGGATAATGGTCCAGTGGTATCCAAATACCAACAAAGACCTTGCAGAAGTTTTCCAGAGGGTTCTGCTGGCATGTACAGAAGTACCAAAGACAACATCAGTCAAAAGGGAATTTCCTCCTTGATCATCATTTTACAGTGCAAAAGTGGAAAGAAGATTATATCAAAATATTGATTGTACAGTGAAAAAAAGTGGATTTTATTTATGTTACAATAGAAAATATATTAAAATTAAGTCAATGGTCAGATAAGTGTGAATTACAATGTATTTAGCTCTGTGCTATAAACCCTGAGTCTGATACACAGCACACATGGCAGACCAGCCACTGCTCTCCATCCCTTGCAATACCAATGCACTGTGAAGGGACAGTCTAAACTCAGAGGGGGTTTCTGTCTTGAAGCTTAGAAACACTCTGATATTTATTCCCACATCATATACTTCACCAGAATGTACAAAGAGCAGAATTCAAGTCAGAAATCATATGGGGTGGGTATATACAGAGCAACCCTGGCACCACAGGACATAATATGGAAGCCAGTCATTGTCAGAACCAGAAAACAGGAGGATTAGGTCAGTAAACATCTTATTCTGTCAAATCCTCAAATCCTTTCATCTTTTCTTATTGTCAGATAAGGACCACAGTCTGCTGGGTTAGCTCTGGGAACACCAACACGGGTCCTAATGACAAATATTTATTAAAAAAAAGATTCTATATTAAAAAGCATCAACAACTTCCCCTCAGAAGTAGAAAAGCAGCAGTTAGAGGCCCATTTGAAATATTTAAATACACATTACAAATTACAGTGGTGCCTCTCAGAGTATCCACAAGTGTTTCCTAGGATATCCTTCATCATTATACCTCCCCTCTTAAGTGATCATTTACTATGCTGCTTGTGCTGTTTGTGTCCATCACCTACAGTAATTACATTAAAAGGTAGATATTTCACAGGATTAACTCCTGTGACATGATCCTTCATTACACTGGTTTTGATCAAGGCTCAGATATGTTTTATTTTGCCCTACAACTGCAATATTAATCTAAAATAATCTTAAAAAGCTCCCCATCACACGTATGAGGATGATTTCTCAGATCACCTCTCTCTCCCCAATCCAAATGTAGATTATGTCTCAGACACAAACACACCCTGAGACATTCACACGCAAAATAAAAGAGGTCAAAATAAAAAAAATAAAAAACCCACCCTGGTTATTTTGCCTTCAGAATTTTTAAATATTTTCCCAACATCTCAGCAAAATTATGCATTTTAAAAAGACTGCAGGCACTGAAATGATTGTCAGTCATGCAAATAATCACTTACTTACACTGTATGAGTTTGGTTTGGATAAAGCAAATTACCATTTGAAAATAACTTGAAAAACACTCTGGGCTAAGAGCTTGCTTTATAAATTTTAGCTTGGCCACAATTTTTCTTAACCTTTTTCTCCTCAATCTCCATTCAGTCACTATACGAATACAATCTAAATTAAAAAAACAGCTTTGAATTGCCACAGGTGCATTCAACTTCATGTAAAACATGTAAAGAAATAGCAAATATTGGCTGCAGCTGAAGGTCAAAACCCAAAGAACCTCAGAGCCAGGCATAAACAGCCCTTCAGATTTTTTTCCTGTCTTGATATTGGCCTTTGTCTAAACATCTCAGATCTTATACCTAGAATTAGCAGTTGAATAAAATATATATTAGATATAACAGAGTTGACATTAATCTTTGATCCTGATCACTCTGCTGCGAAAGTTTTACTGTCACACGGTTGTTTATGAACATCTTAATTTTGCCCATCACTATTGAAAAGAGGTTTTTGATATAACTTCAAGTACAGTGACCACAATAAAAATGGGGAAGGTGTCCTGCCTTGTGAGATGGGATTTAATATGAGAGCAGGACTCTAAAAGAGCTCACAGTGAGATGTGAGGTCTTCCTGCTGTACCAGTTTGGGTAGCAGGATAATGATTTTGTCCAAAGCAGGAGGTGATTAGGTGGGTAAACGAGCACTGTGCGTATGATGACTTCAGCCTAATTTGTCAGATCTTGTCTGACCCCATCTGCCAGGGCTGACAAGTCCAAAAGAGCTGATGTAATATACAAGACAGGGTTATCATAACTTCATCTCCAAAACTAGGTCTGGGCCACATGATTCCTAAGGTATGCCAAAGCCCCAGGAGCCTCTGGAACTGGCTCCACGTCAAATATGCTGAGCACCCACAGCATTCCCTGCACTCAAAAGCTCTGGACTCTAAGAGGGAATAGTAGATCCTAACAGATACACAGGTACTGAACTACACTGCCATCCAGGCAGCCAAGTCCCTAAGAAACACTGGAGGATTTTAACCCACTTGTCAAAAACAGACGTTTAAAGATTTAACTTTAGACATCGATTTCTCAATGATGAGCACCAGTATTTTAGAATATGAAGTTTTGCAAGACACTGAAAATCAAACCTTGCACTTTGAGTACATCAGTGACTGCACGACCTCAGCTCCTGCACTAAAAACTTCTCTACCTCAAACTACCACACATGTATATTTAGCCTTTGAAATAACTCTAAGTACAGGCTGGTCAGGGACAAAGATCTCAAGTGTGGCCGGAACTTATTATCAGATCAAAAGGCAAAGTCACTGCAGTGCTTCCCATCCTTATTTCAGCAAAAAAAAATGTACCCAGCATGGTGTTGGGTTTAAGAGTATAATCAAATTGCAGAATCACACTCTATTTAGTGCTGGTCCCACTGAAGCAAAGTTCCTGTTCAGTGGGAGGAGAGTCCCTTATAACAGGAAAAACAATTGTGCCAGGTTTAATCAAAAGTGAAAAGGATCCTGTGAATGTTCCCTTTGAGCCACATAACCCACTGCTAATTTCAAGACAGGCTCTGAAAGGAGGGCAATAAAAAACGTCCTTCAGAGTAACTGAGGAGGAGAGAAGAGCAACTACTGCTGCAGCAAATGCCAACATCTGCAAGTCTGCTCCCTGCCACAGGAATGCCTCTGCCTACCTGGAAAGCCATAAAGAAAAAGGTAGGGGAGGCGGGAGAGGATGAAATAGCTCCTTGGCTGGAGGCTTATCACTTACACTGCTCTCCAGCACTTCTGTCTCCTCCTTGACCTCCCCTGCAAAAAATGCACAGAGCTGAGGAGCAGGCAACTCCTGGAAGGCTGAAACGAGTGGGAAATCACTCAAACAAGTGGGAAATCACTCAAACAAGTGGGAAATCACTCATCCTGAACGATGCAAGTTTGCAAGACAGGCACTGAGGACAGGCTCGGCTGCCTCAATGGCCTCTGATTATTGAAATACATTTATCAATTAGGCGATTTTGCATATTATCAAACTCATTCATTAACGATGCTTTAGCTGATTAGTTAGAACGTCACCATAAATACAGAGTTTTGACAGGCTGGAGGCAATTTATGACGTGGAAAATGTACTGACCTGCTCACATCAGGAAATCTGACTGGAAAATAAAGAACCTGGCACTTCGGTCTGATTATTTTTTCCAAATCCTTAGGTCTGTGGTCAGGAATCAGCTTCATAAATTTTCCAATGGATTTAAGAAAGGATTCCATATTAAAAGCAGAGTTGAACACCACAACATCAGCAACCAAACTGTAAAAAGCAGTGAAGATTAATGAAGATATTGCTGCCACAAAAGGAACAGAATTATTCTGCAGGCAAAGGAAATAGGATACATATTCTCATAAACAAGCAAAAGGTGCAAGTAGATGCTAATTAAAATCATCCTTTTTCATGTGAATTAGGAGTAGCATAAGTACCTTAATCAGGAATGTCTTAATTTCTCTCTATTCACTCTTTGAAAACTTGTTTAACCTTTTTAAACTAATAATAAATTACTATTACTAATCTAAAGGAGCACATCCTCTTCTAGCTGTGGAGTTTTATTCATAAAATGTTAAATATAGTGTCATTAGCATCATCTCTCAAAAGCATTATAAACAGATAAGGCCCACTGTAATCTGACTTTTGTAGAATTAAAGTTGAAAGAAAATGAAAATTCCTCAGGAGTATTTTTTATTGAAGGACAACTTACCTTTGGTCAACCTACCTTCAACTGACCATGTGTGTCAGGCAGCAGGACACTAAAGAAATGGAATGTTATTTTAACCTATGCAGATGTAATCCTGATTCAGAGTATATCCATAATACATAAAAATAACATACATAGCATACAAGATCCCTCCCCCCGAAAAAGTTGAAAAAAATTGGCATAGAAATTTAATGTTTTATTTCTACTGCTGTGCTTTCAAATCGACCAGGTAATAATTTTGAGATGGAGTTCAACGATAATGCAGGTATTATTTCTCCACTTAGAGTCAGTCTGGAGAAAATAAGCAGCTATAAAAAACCTGAAGTATCTGGAAGTTTATCCTGGCAGTGCTGCCACAATCTGAGCTACACCAGCACACGCAGCATTAACTGAGGTAAGAAATGCTTTATGGCCAGTTGGTTTTCTCAATATGTTATATATTGTAATACAGACCTACAGGTCAGAAGATACATTGAGGACATGTGTTCATAAGTCACAGGGCTGGTGAAAAGTATATTTGAGGTGAGAGGCTGTCATTCATCCTCTCTGCATCTTTCTGCTGTCTGGTCAAGAAAGAGAACTGACACTGCTCACCAAAGCAGCAGGAGTCAGCAGGAAAAGCAAAGAAACCCCAACATTAGAGAGAAATAATCCTTTTCAAGCTGACTGCAGGGGCTGAAATGCTTTCTGGCATCTTACCCTCTTCCCCACCTATGGCTTTTTAACCCGTTGGAAGCCTCAGTTTTGTACAGAAGTCATTTTTTCTGCACTGATTTACAGATGACATGAGGCAGGAACCTGACAAGTTTCTGTGCTGCTCCCTGACACAAAGAAAAGGCTCCAACAACAACATCTCACCTTCTCCCGTGCGTGAAGTCTTATCTGCCCTAACTCCCTCCTGCAGGCTCTGCAAATCAGGGGCAAATTAGAAAGATGAACTCCTTAGAAACATCAGGTACAAAAATAGGAATTCTATTTTTTTAATGATCCAAAGCACCAACCTGAAGGTTCAAAGTGCTCTAATTTTATTTGCCTCCAAAGCCTCTGTGTGGAAGTGGAAAAGTACATTTTCCCCATTTCTAACATATTTGGAAGATGGGAAGATGGCACCTCTTTGCACATGACCACTGGAGTGTGAAGAACAATACAGAGGACATGGATTCCATTTTCTGTTAAACCAGGGTTTCAGCAGAACAGAAATGGGAGATGAATATTATGTAACTACATAAAGAAGATACTGGAGGCTGAAGGGGACAGAATGGAGCTTCTATTGCCCCATCCCTGGAAGTGTCCAAAGCCAGGTTGGATGGGTTTGGAGAAACCTGGTCCAGTGGAAGGTGGCCCTGCCCATGCCAGGGGGTTGGCACGAGGTGGGCTTGAGAGTCCTTCCCAACCCAAACCATTCCACAGTTCTATGATCTGTAAAAATCATCTTTATTTATCTAATAAGAGAAGATACTTCAAATGCATATTTTCAGGATGTTTGTCAGTTTACAACAGATGTATGAAAAATAACTGCCACAATAAAGCAAAATATATACACAAAAAAATATTCCCTTCCCAGTGCCAGAAAACACTTCTTTTTGTCAGAACATCTGAAAATGGCTGCTACTGTTTTCAAAAGATCTTTCACTTCTCTTTCCCATCTTTACAGCTCAGTAAGTGAAACATGTTGCAACACTGTGGCAGAGGCAGCTGCAGAATGGCCAGAGCATGCACAGATCATTAATTGAGAAATTTCAACATAACTGCCTTAGATTATAAAGATGCAAAAGCTTAACTTGCACCTTAAAATGCTCAAGCCCCATTCTTAATAATTCTTCCACCAAGAGAGAGGTGAGAAAGATCATGGAAATGAATTTATTTCAGTTTAAAACAAGTGAGTTTTGCTGTTTCACTTAGCTCTGTGCAGTGCCTAACCACAAAGCTTTTCAGTGGTGTTGTTATTAACTTCTTTCATTAACTCAGATTCGAGAAATACATTTGTTTTTAGCAACAATGAAGGACCGCAGCCTTTAAAACGTCTGGGTATTTTAGCACTGCACAATTTCTGAATACTAGATGAAAGAAATATAAGGATTTATCTGGTATGTTTACTGCCCTCTCTTCACAGGAAAAGTGCTGCAGTACATTTTAATTTCTGTTTATTTCCCTAAAACCCTCTCCATAATTTCAGCTGGATGCAGTAAAAGCTATGGCCAAGCACGAGCTGCTGAGTAGCTGCAGCTTTGTGAAGCATCCATGAAACAAACAAAGCAGCACTTCCAGCCAAGGCACAGGTCAGAAATCCCACCAACACTACGTACACCATGGCAGCATTGGTGGACTTTATACAATAAATTGAGATGATTTTTTAGAACAAAGTGGTTCAGCCACACTGATTTTATCAAGCTCTCCTCAGAACTCTGCTGGTACCTCGGTTTGCTACAGGGTCATTGTTTATAGAATCACAGAATAGCCTGGATTGGAAGGGACCTAAAAGCTCATCCCATTCCACCCCTTGCCATGGGACATCTTCCACTACCCCAGGTTGCTCCAAACCCCATCCAACCTGGCCTTGGACACTTCCACAGATCCAGGGGCAGTCACAGCTTCTCTGGGCACCCTGTGCCAGGGCCTCACCACCCTAACAGGGAAGAGTTTCTTCCTAATATCCAATCTAAACCTACTCTCTTTCACTTTGAAGTCAATCCCCCGTTTCCTGTCACCACGTGGTCTTGAAAAACATTAATACAGAATAATTAATACACAAAAAAATATACAAAATAAAAATAGAAAAATAATTAATACCAAAAAAATGTGTATGGAGAAGGACTCCTCAGGGTTACAACGCTGTAGACAGAAGGATACCTTAAATAACGAGGAGCAACGAGAGCCATACCTACCACGAAAGAATCTGGTTGTATCCATATTGAAAATCCCTTTCCTGGCATTTCTGGACAGGATATGCCAATTGGTTCTCATGGAAATAGAGGACCTTTTTCAATTTGCCAAGGTCAGGGCGGAGGGCGGCGAGTTCAGCCAGGTTAAGCACGGAGCTTGCAAAGAGGATCCTGGAAAACAAGGAGAGCAGTGTTTACTGCCGGCGAGTCTCCTCGCAGGGGTCACCCCTTCCCCTGCTCCCCACTCCCTCCCCCCCCCAAGAAAAACATAACCCCTATAGGGACACATCAATAGCTAAGCCTTAATACCATGTAGCAGCATTCGAAGTTTTGATCTCTTAAAAAGCAGCTGCTAAGAACCCAACTAGAAAAGCACCGAATCTCATTGGTCTTCCCAGCTCAGTTACAGAGAGATGCAAAATAAAAAAAAAAAAAAAAAAAAAAGAAGCTGGATGGATTTTATTGAAAAAGGCAAGAAAAGCTGTATCTGAAGGACAAATGGAACAAAGATAAGGCTGACTAGGGAATACTTTGCTTGCCAGTTTCATTACACTTTACTTCTTTATGCAACCAACTACTGAAATTCAATATATGAGCAGGAATGGCACATGTTCATGTTATGACATAAACCCTTTTGATTTATGCAGTGCACTTATCTAGTATGGTCTGCTTTTCTTTTTTTTTTCTTCCCACCCTTTTTCTGTTTTATTTTCACATTTTTATTAGGTATCCTTTACAACGAAATGTTGTTTCTACCCTTGCACCCCAGTCCTGCCGCTGCACTTCTGCTATTCCACAGTCCACAACACTGCACACATCCTTCAATTAGATAAAGCAGGCACAAACTACACTAACAAGCTGCTATCTTAGCCTTGTGCAACTTCCCAGGCTATCAGAAAATGAATGTATTTAAATGTGTAATATAAAATCCTGACCCTACTGTAACCAGTGGCAGGTTTCCCTGCATTTCACCAAAAGCATGTGAGCATCTCCTGGCCCCTGCCTAGCACTGCTTCCAAGCAAAGTGAATCCTGAACTTGCAGAGAGCTGCAGAGCCTCAGACATTTGTGTTCTGTATTTCTTATCACAGGGAATTAAAAAAAAAACAAAAACTGAGATCAGGTATCTATTGCACATAGAACAAGAAGTTTAACAAAATACTTTTCAACACAGCTTGTTTCTGAATTTTTTATTTTTTTTTTGCTACCCATCATTTTAGTAATTCAGATTCAGAACTATTTATGCAATGTTTTATTCTTTTAAAATATTTTTTCTTTTTTTTTTCCTACTGCTATTCCCATTCTTTCTATTTTTACATGAATTTTGTGTTCAAGATTACTGCCAAACTGACACCACTGTGATAAACTTCTGATTCTGACTGCCAACCTCAAAACTCATGAACTTCCCCAGACATCCATCTAGATCATATACAGTATATCATATCTCTGCTAACTTACACCCTTCTTAGATAACCTGTATCTACAGAACAAACACTTCCTAGGGCATAGATCCTGTATCCATCTTCATCAACCTGGGTCAATGCTGATCTGAAAGGCTTACGAAAGTAAGAGATGACTGTTATTGCCTTGTTCATCAAATATTTGATGGTCTAAAGGGCCTGTCACACAGAATGCCAATTAAGATATGAGCTCAGGTTTATTACGAGCCATACTAGGAAGAAAAAATGGTTTTAGCTAAGTCATTACTTATTTGTCACCATGAGTAATGACCTCTGGACCTCATAATGACCTGGGTGCCAGGCTCAAAGCAGAGCAGGAAAAGCTTCCTGGGGGCAGTGTGAAATCCCTGCTCAGCACTAGAGTGACAAAGAAAAATGCAAACTGGAAAAAACATACCCCAAAACCTGCAAAAATGAGAAGAAATGGTTGCTTGGAAAAATTTTGGCTAGTGACAGGACAAGAGGGAATGGCTTCATACTAAAAACAGATGGGTTGACACTAGATAAAGGAAGAAATACTCCCCTGTGAGGGTGGTGAGGCCCTGGCACAGGTTGCCCAGAGAAGCTGTGGCTACCCCTGGATCCCTGGAAGTGTCCAAGGTCAGGTTAGACAGGGCTTGGAGCAACCTGGGATAGCAGAAGAAGTCCCTGCTCATGGCAAAGCACTGGAGCAAGATGAGCTTTAAGGTCCTTTCTGCCCCAAACCATTCTAGGACTCCTTTCTGGATTGCATTATAGTTTATCTTTTCTTTTAGTGATTTTTCAAAAAATTCTTTTCTGCCATGAGTTAGGGAAGAAAACTGGACTGATACAGGATGGGATCGATGAATCTGTCTGAGTTTGAAGGAAGAAAGGGGAAAAAGAGACAGCACACTGGGATTGAAACCATGGGGAGCAGCACAGAGCAAGGGTGGGAAGTGCTGACAGTGGAAGTGCCAAGGTTAACACACTGACTGGAGAGAAAAGAGCAATGGAGAGCACAATGAGAAGAGATCCAAGAAATAAGCTTGGACAAAACCACGTAGCTCTGACGCCTCTTAACTTGTTCAGATCAACAATGGGACAATTAGGAGAAATAAAAAAAAGAGATGGTTACAGCCACAGGCAAAAAACCCAGTGTCTGCAGTCTTGGCTGAGGCAAACTGGAGGAATTCAACAGCACATTAGAGCACACTGGAGCCTGGCTTCTAGCATGGCAAAAAAGGCTGAAAACTTGGAAAGCTTGCAAGAGGTAGATCTAAATTTTCTCCACTGTAAATAGAAAGTGATAAGACTCAACTAACAAGCAGATCACTTATCACTGCCCAGCTCAGCACAATAAACTGGTGTCAAGAGAAAACTGTGGTGATGACTAGCAAATTCAGATGTAGAGCCTGAAATGACCTTTCCTATGCTTCTTACAGCAAGGAAAATAATTAAAATAAAACCATTGATTAGAAAACACTCAAAGCTCCTCGATTCACTTTCGTTACTTCACAGCACTTCCAGAATTTATCCCGACCCTGAGAGGCTCTCATGGCTCCTTCTTTACTGGCAGAGAAGCTGCTAACTACCAGCACTAACCAATTTCCCTGGCTTTACAAGCTTAAATAACACCTGACAGCACGAGTCCCCGTGAACATGCCCACAGAGCAGCCGCGCTCGTGGCTAATGGACTCACGCAGGGCACTGGAGGATATGCTGGAGTGTATTTCCATTTAACACCTATTACAAGGGGAAGAAAGGAAAGTTTATTATAATGGAACGTGAGACATAAATATATGTCAGTTGTCATTCCGTGTGACATCAACTTTCATTTTACCTCGGGTTATTATTTAAGTAATAAATCCCAACAAGGTGAGCTTTATCATCCCACAGAGTGTATCCGGGAGGTAGAGACACAAGGTGATGGCAAGAACGCTCAAAACATGATAATTCCTGACAGCTGCTGCTTGAGCACAAGTTAAATTGAACAGTTTATCTCAGCATAAAGATGTTATAAGGTTTTATGTTTAATTTAAAAAAATTAACATAAAACCCAGAGAAAGCGGAGTTAGGCAATCTTTCACAAACATGACATACTACAATCACTGTATAAGCTGGATTAGTACTTATTACCATGCTACTAGAGAATTAAGCTGTTTTTAGACCACCAAAGAGCTTTAAATTGCAACTTTTGTCTCTGTAAGAGAAACCTATATTTAAAACGTCTGCTAAATTCAAATTAACAGCTACATCATTAACTTACCCTCTCACAAAACCCCCTACAATTCAACTGCTATTATGGTGTCCTTATCGAGACCTATCAACACTGCAGCATTTAATACATACAGTGCTCTCCAATAAATACAGTGAGTGAATCCTCACTAAACCTGTGCTGAAGGTCACATTCCTAAAGCCCTGCCCCAGCTCTCCTCTCCAAAACATCCCTGAGCATTTTGCTGTGTGACATGTGACCTTCTAGCACAGAGCAGGACCATCCTACATGCAGTAGCCCCACTGCCTTGAAGACTAGCCAGATTTCAGGGCCACCATCCACACAAGCTGTGGTCTAAAGCCATGCATGGGCTTCATCTGAATCAGTTCACAGTCCTTCTGAGGAGCTGCCTGTGTGAAATTAGTTAAACATGTGCTTAACTAAAATAAATATTCCTGGGAAGGAAGCTGAGTGCACTTGCAGGTTCAGAGATGTGACATGTCCACAGAATTCTCTGCCCTTTGCTACTGTCTTCCCTCTTATTTCACTCCAAAGGACGGAAAATGAGTAAAATATAAAAGCCTTTTTTTTTAATTACCAGCAGACAAAATGACTAATACAGGTTTCCACTTATATCAAGCAAATTATAATAGTGAAGGTGCTAAAGTATTTTTATTTGGCTTTATAAATCTTCTTTGTGTCACACAGCCATGATTTACTCTTTTATGACATTGCCCTAAATCTTTCCATTAAATTCCCATGCAACTTAACTAAAAACACATTTTGCCTCCCCCTTGGGAGACCACACAGGGCATATTTATGTATCTATGGATATGGAGGCTGAACCCTCCAATCCGCCAGGCTTATAGAACAAAGCGAGTTTAAAACAGCACCTGATTTGCAGTGGAATGTTCCCCAGTCTGGCAGAAGCACTGCACCAAGGACAGATAAACATGGTCACTATTTGTGTGGCTGTACAGGTAACCCAGGCCTCCCTGGGAAAAGGGGGACTGCTGTAGGATACAATCCTGCAGCAGCAGCAGGAACTCTCCTGCTTTGCAAATAAAATCCAAAGCCATAATTCTCTGCTGCAAAACAACTACATTCACAGTAAAATGAGTTTATGATTGAAGATCTGGCAGTCCAGAAAAGAGCTATGAGCACTCTTCATCCTCCAGGAGCAGTATTACAATAAAACAGACTAAAATTTGGATATGGCTACAAATACGAGCCTTTTTGGGAAAAAGGGTACTAAAATAATACTGCTCAGTAGATGGCACTTATTGAACCAGTGAGGCCCTGGCAGAGGGTGCCCAGAGAAGCTGTGGCTCACCCTGGATCCCTGGAGCTGTCCAAGGCCAGGCTGGACAGGGCTTGGAGCAACCTGGGATAGTGGAAGGTGCCCCTGCCCATGGCAGGGGTGGAATGGGATGAGTTGAAGGTCCCTTCCAACCCAAACCATCCTGTGACTTTATTTCTGGATTGCACTAGAGCTCATCCAAACCATTCTGCTCTGTGTTGCCCCCTTAAAGGCCAAGGCAAAGCCAAGAGTGACCACAGTCATCCACCTGGAGAAACAAGGGCTCCAAAGGTGATGGAGGCTTTCAGCACCTCCAGATGAAACCCCGTGGTTATGGTTCCTCCATCACACAGTTTTCCTTGATTTCAACCCAGCAACGAGCCAAATCCATGAATTTGGCTTTAAGTTATTTTTCAAATGTAAACTGTGTCTCAAATAGCCCTGTTAACACCTGCAGTCTTAACAGACCAGTCATTTTTGTTTGTTATTACACATATTTTTATATGATCAACTTACAGAAGTTGCATTTCTATCACTAGCCCAAGAACGCACAAATTACAACCACAAATAAACTGCTTTTCCTTTTCCCATTACACAATAGACAACACCGAGTTTCTGAACAATAAATACTAATAAGTGGTAATATGTGACAGTAGACAGTGTAATAAATAATAAATTAACAATAATTTTTTGACATGAAATGTACGAATGTCAAAAATGCTTATAGATTTTTTAACTCATAAATTAAGGTTTTTGTAGATAAAGATAATTTGCAATGTTTACAGAAATAATTAAGTCTTACTATTTTAATGGTCTTTATTTTTCAGAACAAATCACAAGGGTTGTCATGCCTTTCATCTTAATTAGGCCATGTGTTTGTCTTATTTATTTCTATGTACTTTCATAAACGTTTACAAATATTAATTGTAAAGAAAAATATTTTTTCCTCTTGCTGTAATTGCTATATGTACATACAGTGCAGTGATAAATATTCATGGCCGCTACCACTTCAATATTTAGGATTTGGGAGAGGCCTTTTGTGCTAAAATACAGCAGGAAGGAAAAGCTTGGTTTTAACTCATACTTCCAATCTCTTACTTTTATATATTTTTATTTTAAAATAAACCATTTCAAAAATTTAAGAAGTTACATAAATATATTTTTTAATTTGCAAATCATTTGGATTCTCTCACACTTCCTCCTTACCCCTCTGATTCTTTATTTCAATCAACTGATCAGAGTATGTATGTACTGGAATCAAATCTCAAACAAAATTCCAGGCCAGATCCTTAGCCTACACAACTAAGAACCAGTCTTAAACACTTTTACACTATTTTTTATGACCTTTAACTCAAAAAGATATCAAAAACTATGTGAAAACTGTGAATGAAAATTACTTCTCTATGCAATATCAAGAAGTAAGCTTGAAAGAGACTCTCACAGAGCAGACTTTTGAGGGGGGTGTATTCTGTTTGGACTGCTTTGCTTTTTAGGCAATGACACTGAAGCTTCTTGAATTTTATTAAATGTGTGCAGTACCATTTTTTCCCCTGATTTGTAATTAAGTTTGGCTTCAATTAATTACTGACAGATGCACATTTTTACTTTAGTGGCCAGATTGTTCACCATGGGCTACATTGGCCTCTCTGTTCCCACGAAGCGAGAGGTCAGGACCAAGCAGTCAGAGCTGTGGTGATGGGGGGGAAGGAGAAACCATGAATCCACATCGTCCTCCTCGCTCAAATTCCATCAGCAACAAACAGTGGAGCAAAGGAATTTTATTAGAGCAGAGAATAAGCAAATCAAAATAACCCACTAGTGAAAGGTAGCTATTGCTGGGTGGTTTATATAAGATGGACGGACTAACTCTGCTCAAATTGGTGCTGTGATGGAGCAAAGAAAAAGTAGGAAGCAAGATAAATATAAGATAAATAGAGGACATAGTGACTGAAGGCAAAAAATTCACCACAGGTAAATGTGCAGGATGCAGTGATGTATATTGGAATGACATTTTGAAGAAAAATGCTTGCAAAACTGATGTTCTACTCAATTAGGTAACATTTAAGCAGCATTATTTATTGGTTGTAAGGCTGCAAATTAATTTAATTTGGTATCTTATCTGTCCAACTCTGGAGAGAAGCCAAACATGTCAAATGCCTGGCATGAACAACGCAATATGGCCAAGGGGTTGTAGCAGCAGGGAGAAGTCCTGGGGCTACACGTAACTGCACTTCTTAATCTGAACAGCAAGCCTTGAGCATCGTTACTTCACATCTCCTGGTGCCAGCTTGGATCCAGGATGGCACAGGGCAAACAGTCAACATCTTGGATATGTGGATCCCACTGCAAGCAAGGCTGATTTATCCCACAGAAAGGGAATCAAACCCAGTGCAGCACAGACCCACCACAATACTGAGGGCTTCCCTTAAAAAAGGTTTCTATCAAGAGATGCTCGCATAAAATAGACCAACAAACAAGCAGAAATAATTTTACATTATTTTGGTAAGTTTTGACAAAATAAAAACTAAAAAATCTTCCCTCAATTTTCAGGTTTACATGTTTTGTATTTTAAAACCACAGAAGACCCGCTCACTTTGCACAATTGCAGAGAAAATCATGGAATCTCAGAATTGTTTGGGTTGGAAGGGACCTTAAATATCATCAAGATCCAACCCCCTGCCACGGGGAAGCTTTGCTGACTATTTAGGGTTACATTTCAAGTGCCCTGAAAATCCTGTCTTCCAAAGTATTCCAGACTGGTTTTTATGTTGCTTTATGCACCTTGATATCTAAACACTTTTTTTTTTAAAGGAATTTGAAGACTGTGACTAAAAGGAACTTGGCTTTCTTAGCAAATGGCTTTCACATTTTTCTAATATCCCACAGCTCTGATTTAATCTCAAGCAATCCACAAACACCAAGTCCTTTAAAAAAATTTTTAATGGAATCTCTTAGCTAATTTTACCAAAAATCTCCCACTCCGGAGCATCAACCCAAGGCATAAGAATGGGGACCCTCAGGAAAAGCAGGATTCTTCCCAGAAAACTAATACAGTCCTCGAAAAAACTCAGACTGTCATAAAACCTGAGCAGCTGGCAACTCTGTCACCATGAAGTATCCATATGGAAGACCGAGATGTGTCAAACTACCCAAAACGAGTTTGGATAGTGCAGAAGATGGAATAAATAATTCAGTATCTTCAACACTTTCAACAGCAGGTAGTAGATATGCTACCTGCTCCTACAACGTGCCAAAATGTAACATGCGAGTGAGAGCGAGCGAGAGAATGTGAGTGTCTCCAACCTGTTTTCATGAGGATATTTTGCTCGAGGAACTTCTCTTTTTAGAGGCATATGATCCGTATCAGATGTTTGTCAGGAGCAAGCAGCACTACAGAACATTAGGAATAACTTAGCGATTTTTAATATATATTCACAAAGTGAATTCACAAAGTCCTCCGTATACATGTATTAAAAAAACAAAAAAAGTATTTTTATGAAATATTACAACAAAATGAAGGGGAAATATGTATTTCTCCCAAATGCCCTTCGCACTTCTAGAATATTTGTTGCTGCAGCATAGTGACAACTTTCCTGCCGTAATATAAGTTGAGCACTATTCCACGTGCTCAGCAAAGTGGCAATCAGATCCACAATTTAAATATTTCTGCTCCATGTTCATGACACAGTTCAACTATAAAACTACATTGTGCAGTGTCAGTCTTCTGTCATCTCTTCCTATGAGAAACACTGGTGCATAAACCTTCATCATTTATACTCAGAGAAGATAAAGTGACACTTCTGTTCCCCAAGAAATTAAAATAATTTAATGCTTAAGGGTCTCCAGACCTGTCTTTGGAGGGACAAACTCCTTCCTACACAGATTTATCAACCAACACCTCATCAAAAACACAGGGACAGCAGGTAGACTGATATTCAAAAGCACATCAATGAGGAAAATGTCAAGTTTTGTGTACTGCACACTATTTTGAGTCCCTCCACTTTCTGATTAGAACATTTCTGTAACTCAGCAAAGCCCACACTCGCTACCAGATTTGAAGGATTGCACTGAAATGGCTGAGCGACCGACTGAAGTGAGATTTCAAAGAAGTGAGACAAACACTCGCCTAAATTCAAAAGCTGCCAAACATATTTCATCAGACTTTCAAAAGATAATTGTTTTGTCTGTTCTGAATTAAGCTTTAAGTGCTTTAAGAAAGGTTTCTCTACAAACATGGCTAAAGATCACAAAGGGGAGCATTTGGAATGAATGGAACCCTTCAGTCATATATTTATTTAATATCACTTGCATCATGCCTGGCATATACCATAAGCTGCTTTATTTCCATTTCCATAACATGATTTTAAGGATAATCTATACCGATGTCCTACCATTTTATTTCACATGTTATCATAACAGGGCTTTTATTTATAATGCAACCAGGGAAAGAGAAGGAAATAAAGGGTCTCAGCTCTGCAGCTTGGAGCTCCTGACATGGAATGTAAGGCACTGATGCAAGAGCTGAGACAAACAGGAGAGAATTCAAAGAAAAAGAGAATATGTCAAACTCATGAGAGGATTTAACAGCCATGGAAATGAAGCCTCTTGCCCATTTTTCTTCTCCAGCTCCTGGCTGAGAGTTTTGCAGGGTTGACGACGACATCAGACATTTACAATCACGTTTGGTCAACTTATACAACACAGATCTGATCCTTCAGTGAGCAACCCACACCTCAAAACTGCAAGAGGCTGGTATTTCCCCACATGCAAAAATCCAATGATAAAATAATAATTCAGTAAAAACACTTCTAGGCTTCCACATATTTCACAAATCACGCTTTCCCAGCACTACTCACATACAACTATCACTTCAGAATTCTTTTTATCATTAAATGAAGCATCCAGTGCTAAATTCCCATTATTCCCCAGGAAAACAAAAGAGAAGTATGTGCCTCTGGGGTTGAAATCATATGTTAAAAAGTAAGAACACCACACCAGATGCTTTCTGATCTGTAAGATTAAGAAACTGAGGCCAAGGCTTGTTTATCAAGGGCCATCAAGCAAACCAGGGCAACAGTGAGAAATCAGGAGCCAAAGCCAGAGCTGAAGATAAGTGAACGTCATGGTCTAGTGATTTAATCAGCTCCTGTAAGATCATGTAAGTGTTTATGTATCTTATGGACCCTGCTCACCACAGTACCTGACAGGTTTCCCAAAATATTATCTTTGTGATAATAAGTACAGAGTGATACAGCACTTTCAGATCTCGTATCTCCACTCCCAGGGAGATGAACACGCACAGATGTCTGCATGCAGGCACATGCAGATACATGACACATAAATGCTATATACACACATTTTCTAGCAAAATCCACCATAAAACTATGAAACGTTCTGAATTGAGCTATTTAAACTGTGGCCAGGAAAACTGTTGACAAGAGCTAATTTGTTATTGAAAAAAAGGCTGTGCATCTCTCCATGACAGAAACCTAAAAATCTGTTCAAGATGGCTGGGCGAGGAGCTTTCATATCTGCAAAGGCTGAGCAAAGTGAAGTAGTTTTGGTCAAGGTCTCCAAATAACACCATTTTTCCAGCAATGCCTTTGAACTACACATAAAACCTTTCAGGAGCTCCCGAAAAGGAAACTTGACTCAAGCTGTTTGTCAAGACGACTGGAGATGCTCTTTGGAAAGTATTTCCAAGAAGTTCTGGAGCAATGGTAGCTGTACAATCACATGGGATTAATTTTCTGTATATATTTCTTTATATTGCTGGAAGAAACAAATTAACTTGAAAAATTCAAAGATCTTTATACAGCCCTGTGCTCTCAGGTACAAATATTTAAGTAATCTTTACTTACTGTCAAACACTGAAATGGATATTAAATTATATTAAATTATTATAGATACAAGTAGTAACATTTCTTTTCTGCTTTCTCTGTTAGCTCCTGCACCCTGGTATTTCTTACACAGAGTATAAAAGATATTTTAATATTATCTTTGATTTAAATTTCTTCTTCTATTGAAACACAAACTTTGTGCTGGATGTATAAACACCTGCCTAGAAGCCTCACAAATTTTCCCTGTAAAGGATCACAGGTTTAGAAAAACATTATTTATTTCCAATATTCCTTTCCCTGATGGTTTCAGGATGCCATCCCTTTAGCCACCTTTTTTTTTTTCCCTTTAAAGTAAACAAATAAAGGAACAAACCATATAGAAGGAAGGAGATTGAACATTCCAGCCCCAACTGAACCCCAAACTACTCCCCACTGAGCCCTATGACCCTAACTTGCATGGGCTCGACACAGTGGAAGCTGTCCCAGCCTGCAGGTACATGAAAGGGGCAAAATGCTCGCCTTGACTTCATATATGAAATTAAAGAGAAGAATAAAATTAATGCTTGAAAGAATAGGAGGGAAAAAAAAAATAAAATGTGGGAAATGTCCCTCTCTCCTGTTCCAGGACCTGTGGATTGACTTGATGAGAAAGAAGCAATCTGGTGGATAAAATATAAAATATTCATTTTTTCCTTCTCTCTTGTTCCTATGTATTAGCAGAAAGAACAAAATGAAGGAGCAAGGAACTAGTGAAAAAAAATCAAGCCAAAATTACATCCGTCAGGGTGATGGAGTGCAGTGTCCTGCCCAGTCCCACTGCAGACCTCCTCGGGGCTACTGTTTCAAGTAAAAATTAAACAAGATGACACAGAAACAGTCCAAGATTGACATTTTCCAGCTTTGTGTCATGTTACATTATTTGAATGAATCTCAACTTTTAAAAACATCCAAAGGAAAGCGAATGAGGGCTGCATAAAACAAAAAAAGACATGTACGAAATAAGACTCTCACTAGAAGAAAGAGCCACCCATGTTGATACTACCAAAGGTAAGAATATTTTTAAGGACACTGTTACCTATCCCAGCCACTCTTTTTCTTGCCAGATTAATATGAAAAATATTCATTATCCTACCACTATTTTTCCCCTGTGGCTTTATAGGTTGCATCCATAGGTCCATCTCAAGGATTGCTGATGAAGCTCAGTGTTCCCACCACTGGGAGCTGCTCTCCTAACCATCTTTAAGGTCCAGAGTCCACAGCACAAGGGCTCAACTTTATTGGAAGGATAAAGCCCTGAAACTACTGAAAAAGCTGTTCAGAAGTATGAAAAATAATATGCAGGATTTTTTTTCTCAGTTACCAAGAAATTCGAAGCAGCCAGCAATCAACCTCCCTCTTCTCAACACTCAAAAGCACTTACAGAAAGCCTGTTCTTAACCCTGCTGCACAGAAAAAAATCCCTTTTATCTTCCATTTATTTTCATTTTTACCTGAAAGGCAGAAAAGAGTTGGGTTTTATGTACAGCAAACACGAACTGGACTTTTTTTTGCAGTGCATTAGACTGCGGTTGCTTTCCCCCCCCTTTGAATGCATACCTGAATTTCCACAAAAAAAACCCCAAAAAAACCAAAAACAACCAAAAAACAACCAAAAAAACCCAACTAATATTGCCCTTCTGATTTAAGCATGGCCTGTTACCCACTGTAACGTTCATCTATACATGTTCTCACCGTTTAAGAACTCGGCGCAGGTGTTATTAATAAAATAAATTTATTTTTAAAAAGGATGCTATTCTATAAGCTTTGAAGCTCACACATAGTCCTAACTTAAGCCATCTTGGGCTCATCTGGTCTTTAAAATGAGCCCTTTCATGTGGTCAGCCCACGAGCCATACGTACTGCTGCTCAATCACGCCACTGTACATCGTCAGCGCGAGGATGATTTGCATGATTTGCATTTCCTGTGCGCTCCGGCTTCAAGGAGCTCTAAGGCACCACGTACAAAAGAAACCACCGCCAAGTAATGCAAAGATTTTTTAGTTAAACCAGATGAGACCCCGTTTCAGGCAGCCTTGCCAATAGTGAAAAAGGGAAAAAAAAATAAAAATAACCACCGACAAAAAAGAGGGGAAAAAAAAAAAAAAGGTCTCAGGGATATCCTGTTAAATAAGGATTTATTTGGAGGGAATCTGAACCTTAGATTCATACCCTTACTTTTAAAATATAAAAGCTCTATGAGACCCTTAATAAATGTGGCCTAGCAGAAAATAATTCAGTGAAGAACTTTTCCAATAATTCAGTGAAGAACTTTTCTTCCCCAACATTTCTTAGCTTTTGGCACTACATTACATTATTTATTTATTTATTTAATAGTACATAAACGGATTCAGATTACAGTCAGTTTCACAGGGTAGAAAAACTAACCTAATTAAACTGAATTCAACTGATAGCTGGCTAACACTTGTCCCCATGAAGAAATCTTCTATTTTATCCCAAATGATCAGTAAAACCTATTGGACAAACAGCTAAGACAGAAACAGCATTATAGTGGGCTTCAATGAATACGAACTAAAATTAAAAAAACTGTACCAGAGCCTCGTTGTCATGAAAAACAGAGACAGATGGGGAGCCAGACCTATATGATGCTACAAATAGATGAATATCTTGTAAGGATTTCAACAAATGTTATAAGACCTAGTCAAAATCTGAAAGAGTACAATGCAACAGCACAAGCAAATCTGAAGCTCACCTGAAATCCAAGTCATACTATCATTATTATATAGATTATCAGTGTTTCAAAAATAACAATAAAGATTAAAGCCTTTATAAAATATTTTCTAGATAACGGCACAGCTAAAAATGTCATTATTCAGTACAAAGAAAAGAAAATTAAGGAAGTTTGCTGTAACAGCTGCTTTGGAGATGAGATGCATCCTGTCCCCAGCTTAAAAATACAGGTGGGCACATGCACTCTACATTCCAATATTGGATTGTATGGCAGGTCTCCCTTTAAACTGGCAGATAAATTGAGATGACTAAAGACTATCAGGCTGACTGAGTGAGCTGTATGTGCCCAGCCACAGAGTGTAGCCTGACAGAGACCCAAAGTCAGGCTGCTCCAGGAATCCACACATCATCACACTCCAGAAAAACCACAGCAAACTCCCAGCGCTGCCGCTTCCAAAGGACTCTTGATTTTACAAAATTAAGTTGCATCCTCTTTGTTTGTCTTTTATTTTATTTTTCTGTGTCGTTCAAATGGAACCAAATGTAAGATGTGGGCGAAACCGTGAGGGGTTAAATTCTGTCTTGAGCACAAAAATTCCACTTATTTCATTGTTGTCTGCAAATATACAGTCAAGAGTCACATTTAATCACCACACGCAGTTTCTATATTGTGACTGTAAGATTTAGTAATCGAAATGGCTACCAGAATAAAAATGCACTCTGTCATTTTTCCACTTAGACAGCCCCTGTATAATGCTCTTAAAGGTCAGCTAATTTTATTATGGAAAGTAACTAATAACCTTTATTAATTCTTACGCTTGCAGTTTTCGAACACACCGACCAAATAAATAATACACTGCAGGAAGACACCACACAAACCAAGCTGTTGAATACAATCTCTCTGCATTTGCAACAGACAAAAGAAGTCATTAGAAATGTAATACATGGGTGTTTTTTTCCCTCTGGAAATTAGGAAAACATGGATAGACAGAGCATTTTAAAAGCCAGGCTGCTGGTCCTCCCCCGTGCTCCAAGATGCTGAGACCACCAAATGAGGTGCTAAACTCACTAATATCCAAGCACAACCATGATCCAAAATGTTATGCAGGACCTTTTTGTTTTGTCTAATTGCCTAAATTTGCAGGATGCGCTCAGTATTGGAGACCACAGGAGTTTTTTCTTAGAAACTTTTTGCTGTTTCATTTAATAAAATTACTGGAAAAGATGAAAATAACTAAGTTAAAAATATGGGTGTTTATATTTTATTCTCACAATATCTCTTGCATGGAAAGCATTATTTTGTTGCACACTATACAAAATGATGCAAGAATATTCCCATTTATTAAGGATTTTTGCTTTCCTTAAGTGTCTCAGAATGCAGAACTGTTCATGGTCAGCCTCTCCAAGCAAACTGCTTTGACTGAGTTTGTTCCTAAGAAACATTACAGCGCCTGAAACTAAAAATAGATGGCTATTTTTAGCCATTTAATCACATGAGGAAAAAGACACAGTTTGTATCAGTCTTCTTTAATTTACAAAATAATTCCATAACGTGCCCTGTGTGTGTATATCATGAAAATCCCTGGCACTCAATCTCCAGGCTCACACACCAGCTGCAAGTGGAAGCAAAATGGGGTTTAAAAGATTCCAGCAACAATAGTCTTGTGACTAAATCAGAAACAGAAGCACAAGTCATGAGCCAAACAGATACCTATCGGTTTCCTTGAGCTTAATCTGATTAAAACGTGGCTCTCAAAAATGTTAAATAGAATGCCACGTCAGAGAGCTGGCAAATGATAAAAATAGTTCATGACAGGAAATCATTATTAAAGCAGCATTACTTGTGTATCTGTTATGGAAATTTCCCTGTAATTTTTCTAGGTTTCCCCTTATGCTTTTGTTGAGTTGCTATTACACTTTTTTTTTTTTCTTCCCTCAATGGCATGTAAGTTTGAGATGTAAAAAGAAAATTATCACTGCAATTTTCCAACTATACTCTGCTCAACACCATCTCAAGTGTGTCATATATCATCTTGTCATTCACTTGAACAAGAAATCACATAATATGCAGAGGTAGAAAATAATCCAAAATGGGGAAGTGCCACTAGGGCAAAACCACATTCATATGCCAACACAGGGGAAAATTTAAAAAAAAAAATTAAGCTTCATCTTAACTTCAAGGGCTTTCATAACAAAAGCATCTTAAAAACACTTAATTGGGGAAAAAGTTTCTATGAAAAGCTGCTGGGAATGACAGTAGAGCATTCTAGAGTTCACCAAACAATATTAGAAAAACCACTGAGAATATACGATATACAAATCAACCTGAATGTTTTAAACAGCTTACACAATTAAAAAAGATTCAAAAGCCTAAGAAAAATTTTAAAAAAGAAAATCAGTATTTCTATCTTCCTACTATTGCCACTCTCCTCACCAACATCCTCCAGATTATCCTTCAAAGCACCCCATAAAATACAAACTAGAGTTGTAGTATCTTGTCCTGACTTCAGTTACATAACCCAGAAAAAGCTTTTACAACCAAAAAACCCAACCAAACACAAAATAATCCCTCAAAATACTTTCACAAGATCTTATCTTACTCTAAGGCTAACTCTAATTCCTAAGTCCCTATTTTTCCATACTGAAGAGACTTCAATAAACTTGAACAGCCACCCCCAAAACATTTTGGATTTTTTTTTAAATGACACTGATGGGAAAAAGCCTCCATCCATCAAATTAGCTTTTCATTCAAAACAGACATTTCATCTCTAATTCTGCCAAGAAAAGCCAGAATTAGTTGGTGACTGATGCAGTCCCTTTCCATCAGGACACCCAATGTCCCTCCTGTACCTCCAACTCATCCTCTCTCTGTTCCCTGCACCCAGCAGCCTCTACCACTGACATGGACACTTAAAACAGGCAAGGTTTTTAAAATCTTAGGTCAAATTGATAATTATTTGCCACTGGCACATCATAAGACAAACACATGATGTGGGGGAACAAGGCGGTATTTTGGGAGACAGGTCTAGATGGAAGTAGGGCTGGTCTTTAATTAAACTCCAACGGCTGCCCACCTAAAATCCAGAGGTGACAATGCAATCCCAGCAATAGTGACAATTTTTAAAGACAGCAGAGTCACCACATGTTTTGCAAGTGTGTCTAAGACCTCCTTGATTTTTGTCCTGGATATACAGCCACGCTCTGCCTGACTCAGCATGAAAGGGAATGTGCATCCTATTAACAGCAGTGCTTAAACCTTATTCCATAAAGAATTTTCCAAGAGCACTCACATCTATTCTTCTTAATATCCCTCCCACATTAAGAAATGATTATCTAATACAGAGAGTAATCAGCTCATGGTCTTACTACAGTCATCCTCCTTGACAAAGCAGAGAAAAAAACACCCAACTGTGAAGCATTAGAAAGTCAAGGTTCAAAACATCCCCATTTATTGAGATCAATGTAAATTTATTTAGATCTTCATGCAACAAGACCAAGTGCTGCCTCTTGATACAGACTGGTAAATCCAAAGTTGCTACTTCTGCAATGGGCCTTCACCAGGACACAGGGAAGGTCACAGCGAAGGACACACAGCCTTAACTGAGGGAAGAAAAGCTGATGATGGCTAATCCAGAACTAGTTTAAATGTTAATTTTAACACTTTACCATGTCAGAACATTGTTAAGCACTGAATTTCATGTTGTCTTGCCCGTTTTCTAATCTGAAATACCAATACAGAAGAATGGACTAATAGAAAATTAATTTATTGCAGTATTACACACTCTTCCAGGTGAGAACTGAATGGCAGAGTTCAGACATGCACCAAGAGCCATCCAGACTGATGGCTTTTCTCATTTCACTGCCCCTCTCAGATCCATTTCCTCTGTATTACCCTAGGAGATGAGACATACAAGAGGAAAACAGACATTTTTGTGGTGCTCAGGAGCAAAAATATGTATGTGTAGAATTATACAGAGGGCCAGAACACCTTCCATCACTGCAGGCTAAATGAGTCATCCACTTCAGAATAATGACCAGTAATTAAACAAGAATCTGTAAAGCTGTTAAGTGCCTTTAACAATTCCAACCTATGACACTGAAGGGGTACAAGCTCCCCATGTACTGAAACCATCCATGTGATCTATCATACAGTGGAGCCTCTTACTAAACAACCTCTCACCTATGGAAATTCTTCTCCCCAAGAAGACAAACAAAAACAATTTAAAATATTTATGGCCATAAATTTCAGCCCTACCCCATAAACTGATGAAGAGACATGACATCATGCTAGCTACCTAGACCTGTCTGGTTGATAATAGTCCCAGGTTTCAGGCTGAAGACTGAACTGCAGGAGTGTGGAAGGGTGTGAACCCACAGGTCAGCACAGATGCTGAACACAAATCTGACTGGCCAAAGCCAGAGATGACACTCCAGCAAATATAGGAGGTCTGGCCATGCAGGGCTGACACCACAAAAACAAGTATTGCAATATTTTTGCCTTCTTTTCAGCCTCCTTGGACTGGAAGTAGGAAGGTTTTCCTTAAAGGGACCTAATTGCTCCCTTCTCCAGTTCCTGTATCCACAGTTCTGTTTTCATGTGGTAGAGATTCCATGTATTTCCTGATGCATAGCAAAATAATAGTAAGTCCCATGCTCCAGTGGGATATTTCTATCTGTTTTTTATCAGCATAACAAGCTGCATCTCCCTTTGCTCCTTGGTTTCTCCTACATTTCCAGACCTCAGCTACACATCTTAAGTCTCCAGTGCTTTACTGAAGTCCTTTCATACAGCTCATTTCTAAATCTTGTCTAGAACTATTTGTTTTTCCCTTCCTAACCCCTTACTTCTCTGAGTGCCAAGCGCTTGGCTGGCCAATATTCCCAAATCAGGCTTCAAAGAGGCAACTCTGAATTGTCTTGACTCAGGTTGTGACAAGAAGGGGCAGGGGCCCCCAAAAGCATGGTGCTCTGCTGCTGCTGCAGGAGGGAGCAGATGGCCACCTTCCAGATGGCCGCCAACCTCGTCTCACCAACTGCAACATCTGTACCTTGAGTTACATCTCAGAGGATGGTCCTGACACAGACTGCAGGTCACTGCCCACGGCTCCCGGCCACACGGCTGCTCCACGAGCCAGAGCATTTTGCAAAATGCAGAATGACAAGCCTTGAAAAAAGGTTACGACTAATTAAAGTTTGTAGCGGGGCACAGTTGAAAGAGAGTTCAAAAGTAGACGTTAGGGAGAAATTCGTCTTATATATATATTTTAAATGTTTCTCCAATCCAGCATTTTGTCCCCAGCCACAAACATGTCCTGCTTTCCACATGGCACCTTGCAAACCTGGAATTAAGATGTGAACCATGCAAACCCAACCAACCCCGATGGTTTTGCTTCCAGGTCACTCCACAGCTGAGAATGAGGTCGTTTTTCAGCTTCCAGACCAAAAGTTTCTAACAGCACTACAAGAGCACTGAAAAATGGACTGGATCCAGCTTTAAAGATGATAAACTTCCCCAGGCTCAGTGAAACAGTGGTCAATGAATTTTTAGTTTGAAGTAGCAAAGAGTAATTTGTGAGTTCTGTACCATCTAAGTCTAATTTTAACACAACCACAAATTATATTGTTTCTTCACGTGAACTTAATTCAACTCCTCGTTGGGGCAGTTAAACTTGAAACCTACCAACAGGAAGGTAACCAAACAATTTTTTCTGCCACAATAAGAGGCTGGTACAAATTAATGGTTTCACCAATTTTACAGTATATATTCTTCTACAGTTTATGTAATAAATTTAAAAATTAAAATAATACTGCTTTCTTATTCTGAATGCATAACCTCCTCAAAAAGACTGTTTCCAGACATTTAAAAGGAAAAAACTGTGTTTTACAATAGGAAAAGGGAGCACACCGCATTTCAAAATCCATTAAAATATAAAATTCTGGTTACAGGCTCAACAATCTGCCTAATTAGTTTTTTCTAATTAGCAGGATGCTCTAACCTCTTTAATAAGACTTCTGTGGACAGAATGTTCCATACTGGTTATCCATCTGAGGAAAAACTAAACAAATACCTCTGAAGTGCAGCTAATAGAACAAACGTGGCTGGGCTTCATGGTCAGAAGGCTGCTCTGGCATGTAATACTAGCAATCTGCAAAAACATGAAATATTCTACCTTGGATACAGTAATGCTCACACTAAACACCCCTCTGGATTTCAAAGAAAAAATGAAAGATATTATACACAAGAGTCAATGTAGTTACAGTTTCAAACCACATGCTGGAAGGCAAAATAAATAAAATAATATTTAAAAAAAATAAAGTTAAAACCAAAATAAAATATGCATGGACCAGACCCCATGGAAAAGTGAACTGAAGAGATAATGGGAAGGCAAATACCACAGTCATGCTGTAACAACCCAGAGTGTGGTTGCAAAGCTGTCTGGCTGCACAGCAAAGCGTTTGCTCAGTGCACACAGCTTTTGTATCTTCCTCTTCATCATTCAGAGCCTTAGTCTGTACCTAGCAATTAATATGCACCAGTATTGTCTCCAAATCCCATCTTATCCAACGAAAAACATTTTCATTATTCCTCTATATTAACCATGTCATTTAAAAGCTATGGGTTGAGAGAAATGGGGAGCCCCAGCAGTATCTGTGACCAGAGGGAAACTCTGGAGATAAAGAAAACCCAATCCTCTGCTCCATTAGGAGTTTGCAGAGCAGCTGCTGAGCTTCATCTCAACAGCTGAAATATCCTTTATACTCCTTAAAAACGCAGGAAGCACACAAGCATCTCAAACTCCCTCCCTTCCACCAATTCATTCACCCTCATTCCACCCATGGCCCCAGCATGTTGGTCTCATCACCCATCAGCAGACAGGAAAACTATTATACCCTTCACTTTTTTTTTTCCCAATCAGTATCTAGGAAAACAAGAGCCATGTGCAAAATATAATCTAAGAACAGTCCCTTGAAAACCTCCTGCTAATGACAGGAGGTACAGAGGCACCATAAATATTGACTTCAAACACGCTGAGCCCCAGAGACCCCACGCACTCCACAATGTCAATGACCTTCCATGCAGCTGTTAGCATTGGAAATTAGGATTTTTCAAGTACAGATGCTTACTTTAATGCTGAATTTATATTCCACTCATCATAGCATAGCATGGGTAACAGTTGGACTTGATGCTCTTAGAGGCTTTTGCCAACCTTAACAATTCTGAGTCTATGACTAAAATCTAGTATTTTTCTTCTGAAATGTATAACTGTATCAAAGTATTTTCCAGTGTGTCTACACCAGAATGAGCATTAATTCAAGGCAAGACCATGCTCCAGGTTCTCTGCTCCATGTTAGAAAAAAAATAGAAGAAATGTAGGTTTTACTATTTCTAACTCATGATGAAATTTTCAGTAATTACATTAGACTCTGGTTTTCCAGATTGTTTTGTGGAAATTACTCTTTTCTGACACTCCTCTCTATGGACATTTTGGGGAAAAGACCTGAGGTCTGTGTTTACAGCACTTCAGACCCAAATGCTTCAACAGCCACAGAAACCACTGAAAACCAATTCCAGACTAGGCTGGGCCCACGGGATCCTCTACAGGGCTGGGACTAAACCTCAGAAGAGCAAGTTCTGCTGCAAACCGCATTCCACCTTGAGTAGATGGTAGCACAACAGTCTGGAGTAGGTAAAGATGAGGGCCCTGTAATCAAGTCCTCTTCCAAAAAAGTCTTTTGACTGGAAAACATCATTGGAGTTATCAGTAACCACAAGGGGAGATGACCCCACACAAGTGAACTTCTCCCAGTCAGGATCTTGAAGATTTGTGAAAGTCATGGAGAAACATGAGGACCCCAAATATTTGCTCCTGGGAGAACTGAGAGTCAGAAATACCAAGCGATACCCAACACCTGACAGTAACTCAATTTCCTCCCAAAGCACCTACCCACCTTTTTTCCTCCCACTTTGATAGCCCACAGTTAAACTTGAGGATGTAACAATAAATTGGAACCAACTTTATTCTAGGATGATGGCAACAAAGAAGGGATTCAAGTGGTAAAGTAAAAAAAGAAAAGAATCACAAGAAAATGGTAACTCTACCACCAAAGGAAAAAAAAACTTCAAAAACCTGCCAAAATCTCCACCAAAATTCATCTTTTCTTGCATAGTTTTAGCATCTTTAGCAATATTTCTCAAAATCCATTTGGCAGATAAAATTTTTAACTGTTAGGTTTTTAATAAAATTGACTACCAGGAAATTTCTGCATTAAAAATAATTTAAAATAATTCAGTTCCTCAGGGTTTAAGCATAGAGATGTCGCTATGCATGATAACTGCTCCATGTTTAGTGAGTTACAACTCTTCTGTCATGAGTAGGAAATGCATTTTGCTCACAAAAGCCAAAGGCACTGTCAAACCTGCAGCAATCTGCAGAACATTAGGAAAAAAATGCCTGCAAACTAACTGCTACTAGATAATGGTCCCATTTATCATTCTTAAATTCCATCTTTAATTAAAAATGGGATATTCTCTTACATAAATAAAAAATTGCAGATGTTCCCAAATTACTCCCCTTCAATTTTTAGTTTTTTTCCATATATAACACACATAGAATAACGTGTTCAGAATTTTTTCATGTTATTACATAATACCTAAATACATGAAGATTTTTCCATATTCTAACTAGACACATACAATTTTCCATAGAGTATGCCATATTAAAAAATATTAGCACTCAAAGAAAACACACTAACAGAAATCAGTAGGAATACCACTTAACTGCAAGAAGAATAGAATTTGAAATTAATTTTTTATCCTTCTACCTATAATAATTTACACCTTTTCTTTTTAAAACATTTGGTAAATCACTAATTTAAAGGGCTGATGTAGTTATATCTTACAAAGGTAAGATGGTGTGAGAGAAACATCAGCTCCACTCTTAATACATTCTTTGAAATACTGTTAAAAGGAAGGAATTCTTCCAGTAATTCTGCAACAAGAAAATCACATATTTACTTTCGATGTTGTGTCCACTGCTGTTTCCTTCATTCTTTCATCAAGTTACAACTAGACAGAAATGTAAGTTCAAGCATGCAACAAGCAAAACAATAATTAAGAGGGCTAAAACAAGAAATAATGAACAAGAAGGCAAGGTTATAAACATAAACAATAAAAACAGTCAGTGCTCTGAAATGGAAAGCATTCTTTAAAATGACCGTGTCCACTGGACCATCAGAGTAAATGTGCAGGAGGAAGGGAGGAAAAGACAGGGACAAAGGACAAAGGCAAGAAAGGAAAAATACTGTCCAAGGGAACGAGGAAATTGTGGAAATCTTCATTATAGAACAATGAATAAAAAAAGCCTTTCAGTTGCTTCGTATTCATCAAAGATATTCCAATTAATAGATACAATGTATGTATTCCTAATTGTTTTTTGAAGGGAAGTTAAATTCATCACCATAATGACTCAAAGCCTACCAATACTTAGACTGAGATGTATAAAAGGGAAGGGGAGGAGGAAATAAATTGATCAAACTGTGGTTTGAGGGAGTCAGAAATAGATCCTAAATTAAATGTTTACCATTATGGCACAATTTGGCACACAGATTGTAACCAAACTCCTGCCTAGGTATGTGTTGTGTGTTTAGGGAAGAAACAATATCATAATCCACAAAAATAAGTGGTTTATGTGTCAATTTAGACTAACATTTCTGTCTGATACAGAATGGCATTTATAAAGCAACCATCCATCCACAAGCACCCTCACCCACCACACCTCAGCTCACACCAGAGTGGGCTCCAAGAGTATGGCCTGAGTCCCTTGGATGGCACTACACCAGGAGGTGATGCCCTTGGAGAGCATCCAATGGACTCCAGCCTTGTCTTAGGGACATTCAGTCTTGTAATCCCAGAGGAATTGAGAAGATAAAACCAGAAAACACCTTTGGGCATGTATGCCAGAGCGACCATGGACCAGGTCAGCGCCTTCAAATTCTACACTGAAACTCACAGACACCCACAGCAGGTGCTAACAGCCCTCAGCTGGCATAAAAAGGAGATGCAGAAAAAGAATCCTAGAATGGTTTGGGTTGGAAGGGACCTTGAAGATCATCCAGTGCCAAATCTCCTGCTCAAAGCCCCATCCAAGCTGGCTCTCAGGCAGAGGCACATGGGCTGAAATAGGTAAGGAAAGGCCTCTGGATTCAGTCAGTTGAAGACTGGAAACTGAGGTATCACAGCTACCTGAACCAAGACTTTCAAACTTCAACATGTTTGGGTGAAATTAAAGCTTAGCAAAAAAAACCCCTCCAAATGTATATATATTTCTATTAGTGCTAAGGTACGTCTCTTCCCAAAAATGCTTTGCTAAAAACAGATTGCAAAACATAAAATTCCTTTCTGTTATGCATCAATTCACAAAACCCTGTCTAGTTGTGGGTACTCATTAAGAAAATTAGTTATTTATGACACCAGAACACAAAGCTATAAATCTAAATCATGTGCAAAGCAAGTATCTGACAAAATTTGTAATACTTACTTCTTAGCTAAAAACAAAATCCAACTTAAGATTAGAAAAAAAAAGCAGCATCAAAAAAAAAAAAAAAGAAAAAAATCAATATTTTTTTCTTTATTAGATGCAAACTAAAGCTTTTTTTACTTTCCCTTTGGAAGATTAAATTAGTGTTATGGGCTGGAATGACAATGAATTGAGGAAAGTATCATATTCTTTATAATATAGTAGTGTATACATGTTTGTTATTTGGAAATAGAAATGTAATCCATAACTAATCCAGAAATAAAATATATACACAGCAACCATTTAAAAGGACAGATAAAATCCTCATTAAAATCCTAAGTGCAGAAATACAGAATTATAATGCACAATTTCATTACATTTTACTGCCAGCAATGTAAATATCAATTCTCCAGGTGATTCATAAAATTCATTTTAGAAAGAAAAACAAGGATTTCACCCGGCATTTGAGCACATAAAGGAAAACACATGCTAAGGTTTGAAAACCCAGACTGTTCTTTCCTTCTCTCATCAGAATATTTTGCTGGAATTTCAGCAAATCTTTTACACATCAAACAGACAACTGCCATTTCACATTAGCACTTTGTACAGATCACCCAGCAGTCCCAGCCCGCGTCCTCCCCGGCCCGGCACCTCTCCCCGCATCGTCTTCATCACTCCCAGCTCACTTCTGCCAAAACTCAGCTCCCATATACACACTTCCCCTGACTTCAAAGGAAGGAGCCTGCATTTAAACTCATCTAAACCCTCTTCTAACTATCCAAATTGTGAAATTGCCTAATAATGGGAGTGTATTTAAGGGGGAAAAAAAAAAAAAAAGCATGCTGGACAAATTAACCAAGTAAAGTTTTTGGAGGGAAGAGTGCATGTGGGGGTTTCCACACAAAAATGTAAAGAAAACCTGTCACTTTTAAAATGAATAGCTACCATCTGCCAGCATTTTATCTGAGGCAAAGTTGATTAATGCAAAGTGAATGTTTAAGATCACATTGCTGTCTGCCTGAATAAATTTCAGGTAGTTTACTTGGGAGGTTTTTTTGTCCTGTTTCTTAGAAGATTTTTTTTTGCTGTTCTTATTGGATCACCCCCTCCAAGTTTTTCGGCAGCCAGAGCTAAGAATAAAAACATTTTTTCTTAAATCATGGTGCTGTACAAGGACTTCTGAGCACCAGAGCATTGTTTCTGGGCCCTCAGAGCAAGGGAATTCATCTCCCTCAAAAGGACATCCCACCTCCTTCATCGGCTTCACAAAAACTTTTCAGGCAGCCTCTCTCCATCACATTGAAAAGGAAATTTTTGCAGTCTGGTTGTGAGCAGAGAAACAACAGCAGTGCTGTTATCCTCAATAGGAAATGATTTTGCCTCTAGACCTTCCCTAATTTTTTACTTCATTTTTTACTGGTTTAAGTCTTTATCTTTAACCGGATAAAATTTTTTTAACAATTATTTAATCATTTGCTTTTATTTACACTACCTTTCCCATTAAAAAAAAAGCAAATGAATTATAGATTCTAAACCTTTTTTCTGTTAACTTTCACGCCTCGATTTATATTAGCGTTCTGTCAAAAACCATTCTCAAATTCATTTGATAATATGCTCCCCTTCACAAGTTCTCTCTGACCAGTAACATTTTTCAGAAGAAGCTTCCAGAACAGGTTTGGGGCGAAATATTAAACCATTAACCTAAATCAAACAAAACCCAGTTTTACACATGCATTCCCATGTTACGTTTTTCCAGCATCAGATGGCCTCCAAGTTCTCCCTCAGCAGAGAGAATTTCACACCCCTTATCCAGGCTGGGACACCCTCTATTATCCAGGGCTACAGCAGTGGAGGGCATCATCTGTGCTGAGTGGTGGAGCTTCGTGCCATTCCATATGGACGTATATTCTCCGTGCTTACACTCAAAGCTGGCTGGACAGCAGCCAGCTCTGGTCAGAAGTCACCAAGTTGTTTTAGCTCAGTACATGGTGCCTGTGTCTCATATCTCAGTAGGGTTTATTGGTTTAGGCTCAACATGGTGCTAGGATGGCCATCTGGCCCCCGGAGTGGAGAGAACTCCCAGCCAGCTCCCTCGGAGCGTGGGCAGGACAAACGCCTGTGCGTTTGCACCAGCCCGTGTGAGCTAACCTGGGTGAACTCAAAATGATTTGTTCAGGGGGAAAAAAATGCAAGCAAGTTTAGCACTAAAGAAATTAAAGAAGTAATGACCCTTTGTTGAGAGAGAGAGGGAAAGTGGAGCACAGGGTGAAGCAGAGGCTCCCACACCTTCCTTTGGGCACCACCACAACAAGGTGGTGGATTTGAATGTGGAGATTTGTACCCATCAGTGAGTTACACCCACGTGGTATTTTTAATCAAAAAAAGTGTTTAAGGACAGCTTGGAGAAACCTGGTCTAGTGGAAGGTGCCCCTGCCCATGGCAAAGGGGTTGGAATGACATGGGCACTTCCAACCCAACCCAGTGTGTGATTCTGTGTTTCCAGGAGACCTGAACCCTGTCCTTATGGGACACTGGATATTACATTTAGTCACATTATATATTAATGCCTTTACATCACCTCATCAAAGCTCAAGGGACCTCTAGTAGCACTTTCCTCTCCAGGAGCACTTTCCACCGTGCCCCACACAAAACTGCAGTTAAAACACACAGATCAACAAAGACATGGGGTGAAACTAAGACAACCTTTGGGCAGAAAATTATTCAGTAATTCCAAAAAGATGAGACACATCCCATCTTCAAATGCAGAAAATTTCAGCAGTACTCTCAGTAGTTAATGCTATGAATGAGGTTTATGTTTATTCACCTATATATAGAAGCAAACACCATAAAATATGCCCAAAAAATCCCAAATAGTATCAGATAAGCTTTTTTTTTAAATCTGCAGGTAATTGGTTATCATCTTTTACCTAATGTACTAGTCATACACAAAATTTATTCATTCCTTACCTGAGCATTGTAAGGGCCAATTTCTAGGAAGGCCTCTAATGCAGGATAAATTATTGCAGTTCCTACAAAGATTATATAAACATTTCCAGTATTTCACAGAAAGCTGTAGACAGGCAGGAATGTTTCCAGCACAAATGGGTATCTATGTATGCAGATTTAACGAAATTTGCCCTGCCCTGCTTTGAGTCACATCCTCAAACACCTTCTCCAGGACATGCAGGAATGTTTCTGAAAACAAAATATCTAGAAAACAGTTAAATCCTCAAGCTTGCAAATGGTCACACATCCACACACTGTTATGTTTTCAGTAGGATTGAACTACTCACTGGAAAAAAAAAATTAAAAGGTTGCTTTTTTAAGATATTTAGGGGACACAGCCCACTAGTTAGTAAAGAATTCACACTATAATAATGCACTTTCTCTTTATAGAATAGAACAAAAGCATCAGATCTGAAACAGTCCTAAATCTAGTAAATTTTAGCAGAATATATATTAAAAAAAAAGAACAAAATCAAGAAACAACCACATCTACATTATATACTGTTGAAATACACTCTCCTTTGCTGAACACCACCCCCAGGTTGGAGTTTTTTTTCAGAGCTCTATTAATTGAAAACAATAACTTGTTTTCCTTTTTGTAAAATGTAAAAAGCACAGAATTTGTCTTTAAAATACAGTTGTCAGATATCAAGAGGTATATATATGGTAACATTTACCCTAGGGGTATTTCAGGGCTAGAATCTGTTACAAATAAAATCTTTATTCATATGAACAGCTACCTGGGGGGCAATACTGAATGTTATACGTAATATTTATATATATATATTTAAAATAATCTAGCAGTGCTATTAAAACACACTGTGAGCTACACTGAATTTAGTCACTCTGTTTTACAGTCTTATGCTACTAACTTTTTGGAGATTGAATTACTTTCTGTAGCGGATAGCTCCTAAAATATAAACTCCTTTCATCTGATGTGTCACACCAGTGTTTTACTATCTGTAATTTAATAGATTGTTCACTGTAATAAAGAAAATAATTACAGAAAAAAGAAAAGCATATTTGTTTTTCATTAAATTGTGCAATAGTATTTTCAAATTCGAGAACTTTCCTTGAATTAAGAATTATGAAAAGGCTAATTTTTTTTTTTACATGCTTTCTAGAATTACAGAATAGTTGCTGTGTGCTATGGAAAACAACTTTAGGCTAAAGATCAGACACCCACATTTATCAAGGAGTTGAAGCTGTCTGAAGGAAGTTGGGAGACAAAGCAGTGAGCACAGCAGCTCTGCAGAGTGCCAGCAGCCTGAGGAGGCTCTGCTGGACCTTCCAAGCCCATGGAATGAAGAAGATAATATCCCACCAACTGCTAACAGAACTCTCAGATGGTTGGAAACCTTGTCTAGAGAAAGCAGACAGTAATTCCTTCCTTTTCCAGTGCACTTCAAATGCTGCAATGTGGAAACTGCCACCACAAGAACGAAACTCCTCGTACCAACGCAACGTCTAAACACCTTCTTTCCAATTAAAGAGAAAATCATCTGTGACTCCACAGCAATTAAAACTCAGTCTGTGGCTGCTGCGCATCAATCTGTGTGATCATTTCAAGATCTCAAGGCAAGCAATCCACCTTTAAATTCTCCTTCTGGCCTTCTAAGTTGAAGGGACTCCGCATGCTTGGGCTTCCCATTCCTCAGGGCTCCCGTGCTCCTCTCAAATCATGAAGGAAAACATGAGCTGCTTTAACACTTTGCTCAACAAAGCCAAGAAAACAGAAAAGCAGAACTTTTCTGGAGAAATGCAGCAGAGACTTTGCATCGGGGAATTAATATAAATCCACGCAGATCAAACACTGAGTGTCTGGTATCTTCTGTAACAGCTCTGTGTGTTCCCCCTGGGGTGAGGACACCTTCTCCCTGTGACAATCCCGGGGACACCTCCACGTTCTTGGGAACATAATGTTACTGCACACCAAGAGAGCGGCCGTACAGTTCACAAAAGTAACATTAAATCCCCTGTTCATTACCAGCTCAGCTTTAGTTCGTGCTCAAGGGAGGACACGCCTGTTCTCTGATAAAACAATTAGCAAGTTCATCACAGAAACTCTCTGCTCACTGCAGAGCATCTGAATTTAACACCTATGGCTCTGCACTGCACCCTTTGTTTCAAAAGCACTTTTTAAGACTATTCCTTAACTCGCCGAGCGTCACACTTAAACTAACAAACCTTCCTGCTCCCAAAAATCAGTTTATATGGATAGAAGTCTAAGTCATTTAAAACATACCTACACTACTTCTCTAAAATGTACCTAACATCACACTTAACAGCATCAGTATTACTTCTCACTCACACCAAGGTCTTGAAATAAAGTACAGTTTGAACATAAAGATTTAGTAAGGCAGCTCCGTTATCACAAGTGTTTGCACTTGAAATATCTGTGACCTTTATGCACTACTAAACATACAAATAAAAACAAGGTATTTATGAAATGCCACGTTTATGGAAAGCACTTATAAAATAAAGGTTTTTTCTGTAAATAAAGTCAATATTATAAGTAATGCAAATTTGGTATTTTCCGCAACCTCACAAGAAGGTTGAAACATTTAAATGTGCAATTCCAAAAAAACAGTATTGCCATCTTGCAATGGAATTTTGTCTTTACAAACTACTACCTGGGAAGCTGATCTTCAGTGGTTATTAGAAAACTTAAAAATAAGAGAATTATAATTCATTTTAATCAATGTGTTTTCTAATAGGAAAGCAGTCATCCTTACTAGGTTGAATCTGATACATCTACACTTTCAATTTAATAAAATAATCGAAACATTCAATTACAAAACAAACATTAAAAATGTGCAAGTAAAGTAGAAGGTACCTCTAATCAGTTTTCCTCTCACCAGCCATATCAGCCCTTGATCCTAAAATTTTATGCTGCCTGCGAGGACAAGGTACAAATTCTATTTTAGCCATCGCACCTTTGTCAACTTTGACTGTTTAATTCCCTCTGCTCCAACCCGAACAGCACCAGCAAAGAAAACGCCTTCCTCTCCTTAAGATGCTCCACTGGTTAGATCAGATTTATTTGCTGTCAGTAAAGGTTGTATTTGCACATAAGTCTATGACAGATTGCAAGTTTATTAACTTCAAGTGAGTTTTCAGGCTGCTGGGTTGAGGGTTTTTTGTTGGGTTGTTGGGTTTTTTATGGGATTTTGATTTTTTTTGGTGGCTTTCCTTTTTTTTTTTTTTTTTTTTTGTCAGCGCTCCCTCCCCCTTTCCCCAAGATGTGAGTTACTTGACAAATTGGAGTTAAGTTATCTTAGGTCAATGTAACTGTAAGTTAAACTAATGAAGTGTATGTCTATGAGTGATGTCTGATTAGTTTAATACAGTTAGTGCTGGACAGCTTGGGCTGCTGACCTTGAAGGAACACAGATAACATTGTGATGCGTTGGAGGATGTGGTTGTGATACAAGACAAATTTACATAACAGTTTGTCATGTACACTCCTCCAAAACAAAACTGTTGCAAAAAGAAAGCAAGAGGAAACCAACACTAAATGCCTCGCACAAGACAAAACGGGGAGAATTAATTTTAACGTTTGGCTCAGGGTGGGAGATTATTTTAAACGGGAGCCAAAAGCAGGCACAGGAAAGGTGTACATTTACACAATATGTGTTCCAAGATGGCCTAGACATTGTGCTGGATAACACTGAGCAAATGCAGCCTTCTACAGCACAAATCTACTCTTGAAAAATGATATTCCTTCCTCAGGAAGCACCTACCCGCTCACGGTAAAAAATACCAGACCCATTTCTGAACTGTGACTCATTGGCACATTATCTAGGTGTGCTCAGAGTCCTCCTGAAGTCCATTCCACAGCTGCTTGAGCTAAAAGAACCCTGTGCATCAACAGTCTCTCCCCGTGAAGGTGCACAGTCCCCACGCAATGTTCTGCATGCTGTGAGCAAAGCTCTATCTCACTGCTCCAGACAATCACCTCGCCACATCTCATCTGATCAGGTAGGCCAAGCAAAACTGCTGGGTTTAGAGACAGCTTGGCTCTGGAGGGGCTGATTCTCACTGCATGATAACTATCTTGTTGACCTAAATCGCCTGTTTTTATCAGCCCAGGTTCTAGCTGATGGAAATTTGCCACTTACATAAATATATAATTGACACCCACAGCTGCTGGCACGTTACTGAACTGGACCATCATTAAGATAAAACTGCCCCCTTAATCCTCCAGGTCAGCCTGAGCAGGACACTGATAAATCAGACTTGCTAATAGATACATGGGAGGGCACATGAGGAAGCTTGCAGTGCTCACATCTGTGCCATCTCTCAGCCTAATGTGTGAAGCACCTTTCAGAATGACTGAGCTCACAGGATAAATTCCAAATAAGAGATACACATACATGTATAGACACCAGGTACCCAATACTGAGAGACTCTCATGGACTGGAGATGCAAGACAAAAAAGTCCAGGAAATTCTAAATCAAACACGTAATTTATAACCCAAGAAGAAAAACCTGTGCTGCCCACTGCAAGTCCCTAATTGCACCCTTGTATACAAACAAGGAGTAAGTTCAAGAGACCTGGTTGAAGGCATCTGTGTAATTGGAGCTTAGAAATTATTCAGTCCCTTGGTTACCTGTAATTAGAACTTGTTGGCACTGTTTGCATGAAATGAAGAGCAGAAGTCCGTGCCTTCCAATGCCACTTCTTAGCTGGGAGTGTGCAGAGGACACAATCTTCTTGTAGCTCTTCCTGGAGAAGATCCATCAGCTGTTTGTGAGAGCCACCATAAAAGGGTTCAATGAGAAGGACACTCATTTTCCAAGTACTTCAGAACTCTCTGAAATCTGAAAATGAAAACAGAGAAGTATTTTACTTTAGAAATATATCTTTATTATTATCATTATTATTGTTTTTATTTAAGAAAATTATATTGGAAGAAGAAGAAATATCCTGCAAGGCCTTGTAATATAATCTTAATATTATATTAATGAGTTTACTTCAGAAAAGGCTACTTAGCAATTATGATGACTAGATTATTTTTTTATTTTGACCTTTAAAAGATACTGTCTTTAAATTTTAAATAAATGAAAATGTGCAAGACTTAGGAACACAGTGTATTTTCAGTTTATGGGTTTGCTCTCAATCGGATATTTAAAAACAGCTTTACTTTACCCACTAACTCCCTAATGTGGTCAATTATTCCATAACTTCAGACGTAGCTTATTCATTTTTATACAGGTTTTCCTCCTTTTCTTGGTGGCAGAGAAAATTAAAGAGCAATTCAAACACACTTCAGCCAGAAGAGTTGGCAGTAACAGCGATTTGGGTAAGAGACTTAAAAGGCAAGAGAGCACCTTGGGGAGATGGAGTTGGGGCATCGCCCAGGACACCCTCCTGCATTGCTGGGAATCACAAGCCCGGCAACAACAGATGTAAACCATCTCATTTCTTCTGAATACTCCAAGGTGGGTGGAAGAGAACACTAGAGGAGGCTCAAGGAAGCTCTGAGACAAAAAGCCACAGAGCTGCTCACAAACAGGATGCAGAACGTGCTGCCCAAAGCGAGGGGACAGATGAAAATCCGGTGACTATTGCTCATCGCCCTCATGAGTCACACCCTTGGGGTACTCAAAAGCTGCTTTTCACATGCTTCGAGCAAAGCCACCACACACAAAAGCTGAAAGCAAAACCCTGAAAGGTGTTCACCATCCACAAACACCTCGCTGATGGTTTCCCTCTCAAACATTCCCTAAGAACGATGGACTCCCTGCTAAACTCAGTTACTCAGGACTTGTGTTTGAGGCTGTACACTGCAAGACCTTACACCCATTTCCTGTCCTGCAATTTCTAGTGGTTTCAGACTGTAATCCTTATCTTACCAAAACCTCTGGTGACAAGAAGTGAGAATTCAACACAGAACTACATACTCTCCTGAAAATCACAATCATTATCTCAACCATAGTTGAAATTAGAGAAATTTAGTTGATTCAAGATCAGGTTAAAAATATGTATTCTGTAATCAGAGGGCAGAAAACAAACAAAAAGCCTTTTAAGTGCACTGTAGCTATCAAAAGATCAGTTAACCAGCAAGAAAAACCCAAACACTGAATCAATTTAATTGGGAGACAAAACGTAAGAAACCTTTAGGTAGCTTTTTGTTGTTGGCCCACCATGGTGCCAGATGAAATGGTGCTGTAGAACCTCTGGGTCATTACAGAACAATCAGCAAGAGAAAAAACATTCCACACTCCAACTTTCTTGCCCTAATCCAGTCTGGATTCAGGTCATCATTTACTCTATTATTCATTCCTCCATAATATTTCAAATAAATTACTTGTTTTAACAAATACGTTCTTTGCAAAATCAAAAGGAAAGCCATCTGGAAGGAGATACTTCACTCCATTTTGGAGCTTGCTTCTTTTCAGGTAGCAAAGCAGCTTCTGATCTCTTTTCCACTGACCTAATTTCAAAAAAATCACACTTTTGAGATCACTGACGTTTTCTGAATTTACAATGATGTAACCAAAATCATACTGTCTCCTCCAAAGCCCTTTTGGAGCCTGCAGGGTAATAACTGCTATAAAAACACAAGCTGTGGTTTAGAATCTGCACTATTCACCTAAAGAACAATTTGTAATTAATCATGCTATGCTTGTCATCAAATGCCACCGAAAATTTAATTCAAGGGACTAAAGGGAAGCATTTTATAAATTCAGCCCCTAAAAACGGGGGTATGTGAAAAGTTGGTAAATGCCACTGAGTCAGTCACTCGGGGAGGCTTGCAACTAATTTACAAATCATTAGCAGTATCAGTAATAAAGCAATTTGTTCATGAAGCATCTGATCAAATCACACTTCACCAGACTAGTTCTGAAACTGGTTTTATCACCAGGTTTAGCTGAACCCACACTGTGCTCTTTGGTTTTATTTTGTACCAGTTTTCACTGTACATCCCTCACGGGAACAGAGAATGACTGTATGTGCTGACAGTAAGAGATTGCTCAGTCCTCGTGTTTCCTCCTGCTAAAAGACCCTGACATTTAGCTAATTGTTCTGCATTTACCTGCCTTTAGATCTTATTAGAGAAACTGCATGATGCAAATACTACACAAGAATTGCTACACAATAAACACCCTTTGGCTATTTACATTGGGAAACTGGGTTGGGATTGTGGATGTGTCATGGAGTGGGTGTTAAGATAGCTCTTGGTATGTAATTCTTCACAATAACACTCATAGACCCCGTGGCAGCAGCCCGTGAGGGTGACAATCAGCAATGACACATTTTTTTCATGGACGACCTAAAGCTCAAAGGTTTTCTTACAAAACTCACTCGCCCCAAAAAACGTAGATACTACTTATTGAAATCCTCACTAGCACTTGTAAGATTCTGTTGTTGTGTGATCTCTGTACATTACCAGCAATATACACTAAATTCAACTTAGAAAAAGATGTTATAATGTTATTTAAGCAGTAGTATATGGTTTATTTTATTCCTTGTTGTTGTGGGTTTTTTTTTAATAAGATGCTACCTACATAAGATACTACTAAAGGATAATGGCAGTACAATATATGTCACATTCACTTCAGGGCTTGACTAAGATGAAGCAACAAAAAAGTCAATAAATCTTCTGTTTTTAAAAGATACACTGATAATGCTAAGGAAATTATATTATACATAACTAATAATTTCTTGTACTTAGAGAGACACAGAGGAGGTAGGACACGGTCGTTTGGCTCATATTTCACCCACATGACTTCCAGTTTTGTTCACATACAAAAATAACAGCTATTATTTTTGCTTTATTTCCCTTGACCCAGCCAAGTTAAGGTAAATATGTAGCATAAACTCCTCAGAGGTCTCCAAAAGACACAGCTGATAAATGGCCTGAGAACATTCACCGTATCTGATGGAATGCAATCCTCAATTAAATATAAATCACTCCAGGTATTCTTTTCCCCATTTCAAAGAAAACAACAAATATTAGAAAAACAGAACTGCTTCCCCTTTCTCATTACAGTATTTCCTCTCTGGAGCCAGCAATCCTGGGTGTTCCTCCAACAGCTCAACCCCATCCACACGGCTGCAGGATCCTTTCCTTTGAAAATTTCCTACTCTGTCTTTACCATACAGAGCAGCACATTCCTCAGGATACACATTACACATCTGAAAAAAAAAAAAAATCCTTCAAAGTGGTAACAGTGTCAAAATGACATGACTAATACAGAGGTACACTGAAGTACTGAGAAGTGTAGGTGGGTAATTAGGTGCTGTCTCAAAGCCAGCAGCTCACAGTGACATTCAGCCAGGACTTTTGTCACTGGCTGCAGCTCTACCCCACACTGAAACATGGCAAGTGATGGAGTCTCTGAAAGGGCCACTGCTGTTTGAACCAATAATTTCCTTTTAAAAGGAAGTCTGAGTACTGTACAGAGTAATAAATAAAAATTTACTTTAAAGGCACGGAAGAATTAACTGTTCAATCAGCCACAAAATCAAGGCTTCTTTTTAAACTCTAGGTGAACACCAACTTAGGTATTTTTGTTAACCAACCTAGGCAGAGAAAACCCATCATTTTCCACAATTTATTAAAGAACACACGTTCACTCTGTCTTACATGCAGAAGTGTGGTTTCACAAACATCAGCACAGCTCACATCAGGAAGCCATAATTAGCCCTGTTCATTGACGTACTCAGACAACATAAATTACAGACCACGTCTAGATATCTGTCCAACAAAACAGCTGAGCAACCATCCAAACCCAAAGGAATAACTGTTAATATATTCCACAGGTAGAGATCTGCTATTAGTTACAGGAAATAAGGTATATGGTTTCAGTAATGATTGTTTTAACCGTCACAGTCCCACACGTATGAGAAATTTATTCCGCGGCTGTATCCGAGCACACGTGGGTCAGTGTCTCGTAACTCAACCCACTGCAAAACCCACCAGGTACCACCTGTGGACATCAACATACCTAAACCTTTGATGGTTTCACATGAACACGCTGTGATGGCTGATGCAGGCAAAAATTTTCCATGTTCCACACTGCAGTAAAATGTGATTTTCCAAAGGACTACTGAGAGTCTTATCACCTTTCCTCCTCTGCCCCTTCCTGCCCCTACCTGAAATGGGGATGTGCTGTAAATACACACACGGAGACTGAAAGAGCCTGCACTGCCCTCCCACTCATGGTAATGACTCACCAAAACCCCAAACCTGTACTTTAAACACAATCACATCTTAAGGTTTGACCAAAATTTAACTTGTATTTAGATCACCCAAAAGTACCAGTTCTGAGGTTTGTCATTACTAAACTGCAAAAGTGAGAATAACAATTTATCTTTTGTATCAATCAATTGGAAAAAGCAAGAAATCCTCCACTTCTTTTGAGAATGTGGTAAACCAAAATCATCCACCTGTGTTTGGATGTCTGAGCAGCAATAACATTAATTTACTGGTGACACCTATAAACCACAGTCTGGTCCATGCACGCAACCTGAGAGTCACAAACACCTACAGAATGCCAAAATCTACCATTACCTGAAGTCAGCAAGGAATGAAACCTGCACGGATTGCCCAGCCTGCTTGGGTTTCACTAAAATACCACATCTCAATATTACTGTGCTTATGATCTACACATGCAAGGGCATGCAGTGACAGAACACGGGGAATGGCTTTAAACTGAAGGAAGGTAGGTTTAGATGAGAAATTAGGAGGAAATTCTTCCCTGTGATCATGGAAAGGCCTGGCACAGGGTGCCCAGAGAAGCTGTGGCTGACCCTGTAATCCCTGGAAATGTCCAAGGCCAGGCTGGGATGGTAGAAGGTGACCCTGCCCATTGCAGGGGGTGGCAATGGATGGAGTTTAAGGTCCCTTCCAACCCAAACCACCCTGTGATTCTATGATGCAATCAGAATTGCAAACAATGTAATTTTTAAGGAATTGGTTTGATCTTAAGCGAAGCGTGAGGACTGCCAGGTTCGGTTCTTACAACTGTGTTTTCAACCTAAGATGGAACAGCAGGAATGGGAAGTTAAAGAGTTTTAAGATGTCCCTTGGCTATCAATCCAGAGATATCCTAACACAAGAGACAGTAAAGGCTCCTTTTGGAGTTTATGCATTTAGAAAGTAACGTGCTGTAAAGTCTGCACATTACCCTGTGAATGCTAAGTTAACAATATTGCTATAAATCCTTAGGAAAAAGTTGTTAATGCATATGCAGTGTACGTGCATTTAAAACTCAGAATTTAAATTGTTTTACTATTTTATCTAGGCAAAGGCACTTATGACCTTCATCATTTTCTGTTGTAAATTAAATTTGTTTTTTAACAGCTACAGAAAAGAAAAAACAAATTAATCCCTAGAATTTTCTTTTCACCCTCTTCCCTGACACAGTCTGAGACTGTCATAAATACTTTGCATCTATACTTCTAGCCATCCTCACTCAACATCTTTGAAGATCTTAATCTATACTGAATAAATTATTGCAATTTGTATTTTTTTTTCAGTGGAGAAAGACATCTGTGCATCACATTTATGGTTAACTCAAAACCACAACAGTCAACACTACCTCAGTGGGGAAGGCTCCATCCCCCCTTGGAGCACAGCACTCCAAAGATACATTTTCAGGGAAATTTCCCTGACTGATGTGCTGATTCTCAGTACATTGGGAATGGCAATTACAACATTCAACTTGGTTTCTTTGTGTCTAATTGACCTTCTAAATTGTATACACAGGACTAAACACTACTCAGGACAGGGTATGAAGAATACCCAGTACCCTGTAAACTATTTTCACAAATTCAGATTAACAAAGGCAAATTAAGCATTGTTAATATTTAATTAGGATAAAATCTTTTATCAAAGGAAGGCAAGATAGAAGGGAAAAAGACAGAAAAGGTGTGGTGGAGAACCAGGGCCATGCTCTTCAAGGGAAACAACTACAGCCACAATCACCCATCACCAGCCAACCCAATTAACTCTTCCACAGGGTTTGGTCCTCAGTCTCCTGCCTTTAATAGTCCAAACAGATTTACAGAAGTTGACATGAGTATGCTGCAGAGCACAAGGTATTAAATAATTATCTTCATAAAAAGTCTGACATTATTTTGAGGAGCTCTTCCACCACTAACAGGATTTTTTTAAACAAGGTAAAATAAAAAAAAATACACCTCTAATATGAGAGTACAACCTCATACGAGAGCATGCCAGGTTTGCAATTGGATCTGAGAGAAAATTAGTTATTCTGATTTAACAGTTAATTATAAGCTCCCATTTGCCATGTAATTCAGAAGCCTGGAAAAATGAAAACTGATTTTAACAGAGACTGCTAAAGTTGTTAAATAATATGTTGGCTTTATCCAACTTATTTGCAGAGTGTTTACAGCACTTGAAGGATCAACACAGTTTACAGAACTCAACATTTCCAGTGCTGCACCTATGACTATAAATTCAATAGCACTGATGATGCTGAGGGCTTACATTAGGTTTAAATAGATTAAGGATCCTTGATTTAGAGTATCTCTGAGAGGAGAGGGAACTAATAGGTGTGGTAATGGGAGATGTAGCACTATTTTTAAACTTGACAGGAGACATATTAGTTGCTAGTTCCCTATTATAGAAAAAGTCCCAGTCTGGTAATAATGGGCTGGCATTTTGAAATTCCTCCAATTTATTAGGAATATGATGAGAAATGTGCTCTGAGTTTCAGACCAGTTTCTGTACCAAAGGTAAGAATTACACTGTGCATTCATGGCCAGTTTAAAGACCATATATATTGATTTAAAAAAAAGTCCCAAATATTTTAACTAATTTTATTTGAAAGTCACAGTCTACAGTTCATATTGATTGATTAAAAGACAAAGCACTTGCTAGAAGCCATCATTAGTCACTCTGTGTGGTAATAAAAATCACCCTACATCAAAAAGTTGATTTGTTTTCCCCAGCAAATTTGAAGCAGCAAGATGCTAAATGAAGACCAAACCACTCTTGTGTCAACAGAATTTGGGATTGAGGGATTAAACTGCTCTTGCACAAAAAGCTGGAATAGCAAGAGTTAATTTAAACATTAGGCTTGGTAGCCTGAGATGTTTGGCAGCAGCACTTGAGTGGGCACAAGCCAGATTTGTTTTGCAGTCAGAAGGTATCCCTTTGAATATGTGATGAAAGGATCTGCATCTTCAGTCACACCTTGAGTCTACAAAAAAGGATGGAATGAGATCTACTGTCAAATTAAGTTCAACTGTGAAATCAGGGAGGGGTCCCACACACAGGAGCAATTCTGAGGGCAGGTGGCCAGAAAGCCAACTCTGTCCTGAGCTGTGTCCAAAGCCATGGGGCAGCAGGTCAAGGGAGGGGATTCCACCCCTCTGCTGCTATGAGATCCCAACCGCAGAGCTGCACTGAGCTCTGGGGTCCTCAGGATGAGAGAGATGTGGACTTGGGAAAGCCAGGCTGGGAGAGCTGGGAATGTTCACCTGGAGAGGAGAAAGCTCCAGGGAGAGCTCAGAGCCCCTGCCAGGGCATAAAGGGGCTCCAAGAGCCCTGGAGAGGGACTGGGGACAAGGGATGGAGGGACAGGACACAGGGAATGGATTCACACTGAGAGGGTCTGATGTGATATGAGGACAAAATTCTTCCCTGTGAGGTGGTGAGGCCCTGGCACAGATTCCTAGAGAAGCTGTGGCTGCCCCATCCCTGGAAATGCCAAAGGCCACACTGGATGAAGCTTGGAGCAACCTGGGATAGTGGAAGGTGTTCTGCCCACAGCAGGGGGGTGGGAACAGGATGAGCTTTAAGGTCTCTTCCAACCCAAACCATTCTGTGCTGCAAAGTTCACAATTCATGTCAGAAAGATTACTTCAAAATTTATTTCAACCACGATGGAAAATGGAGTTCAAAAGGGGAGCCAAATGTACCTGCCATGTTTTTCACTTTAAGACCTGCAACTAAAGCAATATAAAAGGACAATCATTGAAAAGGATTTTTCCAACCTGTAAAATCCTTCGCCAAGGGAAGAGAATAAATGATCAGGTTATTATCTGTTTATAAGACACAACATTTAAGTATTGGATCCCTACAGCAGTGTGGGTATGATGCTCTTGGAATCCACTAAGTAACTTCAAGGCTAAAACGTAACCTGTACAAAAAAGTCCTCAGTTTTAAATATTAAGTACTAAAATTCAACAGATGAAATATTTTTCTGTTCTTTCACTTGCCCAACTCTTTTCACCTCAGGAGAGAGATGAACCAGGGCTTCATGCTATGAAGCCCTGAGAACAAAAACACCTCTCATTAACTTCTGTGCAGCCAGTACCACATTATGGCTTTTAAAAACCCCTCAAAAGCTCTCAGAGTCAATAGCAAACATCACACAATACTGAACAAGGGCTTCATACAGCACTACACATATTTTTCCATGTTAACAATATTTATATCCTATTTCCAACTTGACGTGCAGATGACATGTTACCCACATCAATTTATAAATCCAGCACAATAGGAGTTGCCAATTTGATTTAGTGGTGCAGCACCCTGTTTCCTGTAAATAATTTCCCTACCAGGCTTTGACTAAGCCCTCTGAAAGGGCTCTAGAAATATTAAAGGCTCCAGATTCTGGCCAAAATGCTTTTTGACAGCTCGCTGCAAGTGTTTCCCAGCATCTCTGCTGACCCAAGAATATCAAATTTAATGACTTAAGTCACTTGTTTCCATCCTCTTGTCTGCAGAGCTTGCAAAATACTTCAAGGATTGGCTTAAAGCGACGAAGAGAAGTGTATTCATACATTTTATTTTACTTCACAAGTATCAGAAAGTTAAGGGGTCTGCCTCCTCCACTGGGAAGTATCTATGGATACACACATTGCAGAAAGCTGAAAAACATTGACACGAGTTAAATAAACATGTCTGGTATCATCTGCCAATTGAAATGGTGAGCATTGCAGGAAATATTTGTTTTCCATGAATAAAAGCGATACACAAGCATCTCAAAACAATCTGTTTTGGAAGGTTATTTTGGTTGTTTTGTAAACAAGTTTAGGTTCTGAGCTGATGTTTTCAAAACAGATACTGCAAAGCAAATAAATATTCATGTCTGGGGGAGACCCTAACAGACATGAAACAAGTGTGGCCCTTTTTAACAGTGCCACAGATAAAGCAAGGCAAGGACACTCACAGAGGACATCAAGATGTAAATTTTTTCCTTGAAGTTTCTCAGATGGCTGAAAAGTGCCGTTAAATTCATCACGCTCAAAAAAAGCCCGGACCTTAAAAACTTGGCTTTTATTGCACATAGGAAAATCTGGCTATAACCCACAATCAGCACTGTAGTCTTTAACAAAAAGAATTAAAAACAGGGATTTTTTTTTTTTTTAAACTCGATTATAAATCATGAATGCATTAGTACAACTCACTTAGGATTTCAGCTTTAGGGTCACTTGGGAATAATTTCTGCACCTATCTAAAAAGAAGAGTCTGAAAACAATTTACTGTGCTTGAGCAACCGACCACACTCATAAAACTTCCCTTCAAAACCTGAAAATCCTTATCAAAATAAAACATCCTGCTCAACAAAACCAAAATTATGCTGTCACTTATCAGCTCCTTCCACTTATACCACCACAGAAGCTGCAGAACCTGGCACACTCCTCCCACACACTTGGTACAACACTAAGAATCACTGAATAGTTTGGGTTTGAAGAGACCTCAAAGGTTATCTTGTCCCAATCCTGCAGGCAAGGACACCTTACACTAGAGCAGACTGCTCCACACCCCACCCAGGCTGGCCTTGAACACTTCCAGGATTGGGAGTTCAGAACATTAAGTATGGTTTATAACGGCCCTGACTACAGGGGAGCAGAGAACAAAACATACTCACTGCAGGACTCAGAGCTGAAGGGACTATTTGAAGGTCATTACTGAAGATCCAAACTATTTAAAGTTTCGCTGGCTATTAGTAGGTGCTCTTGCTGACACTGCTGATAACAATCCCAGAAATACCATTACAAGGCAAGGCAAGAAACCACTCACACCTCACACATGCAAGGTCTGTGCTTAATAGTCCCACTTCTTCATTTCAAAGCCACAAATATCACAGGCTTTGTCAGCAAGTTAAAGATCTGTTCTGACTCCCACTAAAGACATCGGGGTTGTGCAGTTACTCTGGCCACTGGGAAATTTTGGCAATACCCCCAGTTAATCATTCACAGCAGCCACAGACAGCTCTTGGAGGCCTGGAGAACAACAGCAGATGGACAGTTTGGAAATACCTCTGTAATCAAGGCAGTGTCACCTCCCAACAGTGTTCCAAGTGCAGTCAGACTTCACAGCAGTGCTGCAGCTGCAACTTCTGGTTATTTTCCACGTACAATGGACATGGACCTGTTGGAGTGGATCCAAAAGAGGTCACGAGGATGCTTTGAGGGCTGGAGCTCCCCAGCTCTGGAGCCAGGCTGGGAGAGCTGGGAATGTTCACCTGGAGAAGAGAAGGCTCCAGGGAGAGCTCAGAGCCCCTTTGGGTGCCTACAGGGGCTCCAGGAGGGCTGGAGAAGGACTGGGGACAAGGGTCTGGAGGGACAGGACAAAAGTGAATGGCTTCAGACTGACAAGAGAGTAAAGTTAGACTAGAGATTTGGAGGTGCTTTGGTTATGGAGATAACATTAAACCTGTTATCAATTATCTATTTATGCTGTGATTTTCAAAAATCACTTTCATTAAGTGGATCTGAAGCCAAGAGAGGTGTTACATGGGCCTTACTACAGAGTGAATGATGCAGATCTTTCCAAATATTTTCAGATCCCATCTTCCCATCAGTGTTCAAGCAGAGACTAATCCCACAAAGCTTTGTCAGCAGTAGATACTTGAAGGTGCTTATGAAACTGATTTAGCTCCACATTTAATGCAGAAATAAATCTGGAAGACACACTCCCCCTTTGACCACTGAAGATAAAATATAATTACGAGGGAGGGGAAAGGACAAGAAAGAAAATAGTAAGTTCCCTTCAGAAAATATACACGGTGGAAAAAAAACACAGACAGGATACCCAAATTAAGCAATACCAAGCAAATGCTTTGAAAAAAGGGAATTATTTCCACCTATCTGCATTGATCACACACACACTTGCTTCCACTGACAAGAACCTAATCCAAACTCTGCCTGTTCATCTCAAAGTGGTTATGAAGCCATGTGTGAGGTGCATTCAACATCCTCGAAGATGAACAGAATCTGTTTTGCATGCCAATATCCTTGGAGAGAGCAATATTCATGCAAGATGATTCAAACTACTCTTCAGAGCTGCAGCACTCTGCCTCCCCATTGAAGCTCTGAATGAGCATGGGCAAGAGAGATCCATAAACCATTTTTCCTGGAGTCTATAGAGACTTGGTTTCTTAACACTCACGGAAACATCTTCTTGGGCATTAACAGAATGACTTAGAAAAGTCTGCTTTTCTCTTTAGAGCTGAGTTTCTTTTCAAGCTGTGTAACACCACTTGATATTTAGTTTAGCTACTCAACCAAGCATCAGCCTTCAATGTATCCAAGGTGCAGAATGGTTGACTAACACAGACCATTTCACTTGTTTGAGCTTATTTACAAATACCACTTACATACTGCTGGCATTTATAATGACACCTGGGATGTTGCTGACACACCACTACGTTTGTAAAGTTGGAGTCTACAGGCACAGTGGATTCTAAGAAACGTGCTGGGGAATACACACAGCGTTTCCTTTGACTGTAACTAGAATGGTTACTCTGACTATATCCTATCTGAATAGGGAAAAAAGCTTCAGAAACAAGCTTTAGCAAGGTTAATCCCCCACTGATTTTCTTATCACTCAACACTATTTCACTCAATTACTTTTGTCAACGATTTTCTCAAAAATTTCCTCCTGACCATATTACAGGGTTGCTTAAATTATACTGTAGAGACACATTCATGCATACACAGAACTTCATGTATTACCTACTGACTTGTTATTCCAAAGCCCACAGACTCTAAATACTGCACTTCAGTGCTAGAAACCTTGACACAGTGTTTGATGACAGAGAAATACTTGGCTCGGTTTTGTATATATACAGGCAGACTATAAGGAATTTACCTTACAGTGGAAGCAAAAATGGAATATAGATGATTTATTCAAGCCAAAGGAATCCTAACCTGCATTAACATGCCCCAAACCTGGAAGTGTCCATGTCCAGCCTGGATAGGGCTTGGAGCAACCCAGAATAGTGGAAGATGTCTCTGCCCAGGGCAGGGAGTTGAAACTACATCACTTTTAAAGGCCCTCACAACTCAAACCATTCTATGATTCTAAAATAAATCAAAACACCAAATATGTGTACAAGCTCAAACTACTAGCAATTTGTAAGAAAAAGCTTGGATTCTTACACAGAACTAATAATATAACTTGTAACCAAACATTGTCAATGGTTCTGTCTAAATATGCTTTAAACAACAAGCTGTAATTATTCTATCTCCTCCCTCCAATCCCAAAATCATACAACACCTTTGGCCTGGGGTTTTCCCATTATTAACAACAAGAGGTTTCATTTATCTGCTTTTATATAAAAATGCTGAAGAGCTTAACAAACATTAATTAAACCTCGCAACACTCCTGTGAGGTAGGTAGGTATTGTTATCTCTGCTTTACAGATGAGAAAACCTGAATTAAAAACTGTGATTTGCACCATTTCCCAAGTAGTTTTACAGCAAAACCAAGAGCAGAAGAAAGGAGCAGTGACTTGTATGTCCCTACTCCCAGACACCACAACATACATTCTCTTTCAAACCAGCAGGACTTTACTTGATTCTTTGCCACATGTGAGAAAAATATTCTGAAAAACAGCATTAATTTATCATTAGCATCATCCCTTCTCAGAAAATACAGACAAATACATCTTTCACCCAGACTGTACTTCTATTATTTCATTATGAAAATGAGATAAAATTGTATCCTCTTCATCTGGATAGCTGATGAATTCCATCTTCAAAAGGAAAATCCACACTTCTTGAAACCATATGAATTGTTTCTCATATAACTGAATCCCTGATTTCCTCTTTTTACTTGCATTTCTTAATTTCTATTTTTCCCCTATTCTCTTTGCTTCTTTTCTCATTACTTCATGTTGTATTTTCCTTTTCTTAGTCCTACATCACCTTATTTTCTTCTTTGAATTTTTTTAATGATACAACAAAATCTACACAGGATTGACTTACAAACAACATATCAACTACTACCTTGATGGGTCACATATCAATTTTTCCTGTCTCAAACTACTCTCACTTCCAACCTGGGTATGAACACATCCACAATGTGACAGTCCACAACCTCAAACCCTCTTCTCTGTGCCCATTCTGCCATATTCCTCATTAGAAAACCCCCAGTCATTTCTTCAGTGTTTCAGAGGCAAAAGCTTCACAGTCCTCTTGACTTATTTTCCTTGTCAAATCTCCAGTTTCACTTCCCCATTTTCACAAATTTAACAGATCTGTCCTCTATAAAGGAGGATTATGCAGATCTGTCCTCCTCTGACATTTTGTAAATTAAGGTGGTACCATAAATGTTTCTGAACGGACATGGAGACAAGTGAAGTTCTAGAAACTTGTGTTAAAATACAAGTTGATAAAAGATTTTTTTTGTGACAAAACAACTGTTAAATGTTTTTGAAATCATATGATTTTTCTATGACTTGATTTCTCTTATTTTAGAATCAGCATGAAAAGTTAAATTAGACCTTTTTTTTTAAAACCACACAAGTTAGCACATCTTGTTTGTGCTGCTTGCTCTAATGAAGTGAGCCTACACTTGCCAGTGCACAGTAAAAATAGGTAGCTCTGTTATTCATATACACTGCAAGCAGCATCTTGCAGGCTCTGAAAACTTGCTCTCATCATATGGAGGCTGCAATAAATGTTCAGCCACTGTTTTCTCCTTCAGCTCTCAAAATTACAGCTGGATTCTTTAAAGCATTACATGTGATTTCTTGCACTTTAAAGCTTCTGAACTACTTGAATTGCAAGACGCAGAAGCTCTGCCCACAGACACTTTTCTTGCTCCCACTGATTTCATGCTAGAGAGACAGAAAAGTACCAAATGCCACTGGTTTCATGGAATTTGCTGGTCTGTGGATCCAGCATCCCCCCCAGACACACTGCAGCTGAGCAGGATCTGTCTCTGCAGCACACAAACCCCATCTACTCCTTTTTCATCACCCCACAAAGGTGACCTTTCACAAGAACCTGCAATACAAAGTATTTTATCATGACAGGCTGAGAGAGATGGAGGTGGTGTTCAGCCTTGGGAGTAAAAGGCTCAGGAGAGAGCTCAGAACCCCTTCCAGTGCTTAAAGGGGCTCCAAGGGAGCTGAAGGGGCTTTGGACAAGGGACAGAGGGACAGGACACAGGGAATGGCTTCACAAGGACAGAAGACAGGGTTAGATGAGATGTTGGGAAGGAATTCCTGGCTGAAGGTGGGGAGGTCCTGGCACAGGGTGCCCAGAGAAGCTGTGGCTGCTCCTGGATCCCTGGAAGTGTCCAAGGCCAGGTTGGACAGGGCTTGGAGCAACCTGGCACAGTGGAAGGTGTCCCTGCTCATGGCAGGGGATTGGAATGAGATGTCCCTTCCAAACCAAATCATTCTGTGACTTTCTAAGAGCATGAAAAGCCAGTTTAAGGAAAATCAAAATTTTACAACAGCTGTTTGCTGTTTAGTTATCAGCATATTATTTAAATTCACAATTTTTACATTATTTTAGAACAAGCATACTAACTACTGTAAAGAAATAAAGTTGCTACTGGTTACTATTTTTTTCCATTTTGAGACGACTTGCTAAAATTTTCTCTATTTCTGCATGCACAAAAGTGTGGAGTTATTTAACCTCTGTAGGCATAAAAAGTTGTATTTTTTCATTTTTAATACCCACTAAGGTTACCAATTCCTCTGCATTCAGTCACTGTGAGAACTATCTGAAATCCTGCAAAAACTTTATATATGCAGCAGGAATCAGTAAGTCTCATTATGAGAGGCCTCTCTGCACATTAATCTCACTCTCCACTAATGTCATTGACTTCTTGCTTGATTCCCAATGTTTCGGCTTTTCCTTTTTTTTTTTAATTTTGGTGGATCTTATCTCCAAAGCCACAAAGAAACTGCCACAGAGAGCACACACTCTCCAATGCTTAAAACCAGGTTGGAACCCACAGAACACTAGCTTCAGTGAGACCCCTACTCTTTTGTGTTTTCCCCTTTAGATATATTCAATCCCATCTGCATTCTAAACAGTCACTTTTCCCAAATAGTTTATGCTGAAAGAAGATAAAATAGCTTGTGAAACTCCCTAGCAATTAATTTTTTACCTCTTTATTACGTTAAAAAACCCATTTGCCTCCATAATAAATGCTTTGTGAGGAGTATAATAAATTACCCCTTGAAGAAGCATATGAAGACCTTGAGTGAGGCTTGGTTCTGCTCTGCTGAAGCCCCTCACTGGGCACCACCAGACCAAAGCACGAGCACGAGGTTCTTGGGCATCAGAGCAACACCGGGAACATCAGACGCCGAAGCGTGTGTAGGTGTATTAGCAGTCCTACCATCCATCTGTCAGAAATCTTCGATGTTCCTGCACATCACCCACTGGCAGAGCTGTCTGCCAAGCAAAAATATTATGAAATGTTCATTATATCCTCAAATCTCCCCCCCTTTCCTGAGGAGGAAATGGAAAAACCTGTCTCTCCACACACACACAGGCTTCGCATTCGTTACCAAGAAACGGTGAAAGACTTTTCAAAATTCACCCAGAAAGAAAATCTACCAAGAGACCAGGACTGTGAATTTAGATTTATTTGAGCAAATCTTACTTACCAGAGGATATGCTGACTTTTAGTTCACATATATCTCATTTTTAAGGTACGTTAAAGACAGAGTTTACAATTAACTGAACAGACAGCGTACAAAAGGCTTTTAGAACTACACCATATGGTCGAGGGAAAGGAACAATCTGGACTATCCACATTTCAATCTGCAGGCTTGTCCACCTCTATAACACGTTGTATTGCTGTAATAAAATATTAAGATAGAATTTTAAAAGTGAAAATATCTATCTTTTGCACTACCAGGGAGCAAGGCATCTTACAGTCTAGTGAATTTAATAAATATTTTAACTTTTATGATTTTAGCTTGCTGAATCAGATATAGTCAATAAAATTCCCAATTCATTTAAAACTCTAGTTCCAGGAGGATATGGGTGGGTATTCATCTTATGCTTCAGGGAAATAAAAAGTACCAGTTTATACAGGGTATACTGGCAGCAGTTAACGTAACAGATGACACATTCCTGGAAATTAAATAAAAGCAGAAAGAAAATACCCATTGTTGCTCAGTGAAGGACTAATCACATGGTCACAGCTGGAACCAGTGTAAATCATTCATTAATAAAATTCTGTTGTAGTAGTCACTTTTTTCTGCTTTTCAAATGCCAATAGAAAAAAAGACCTCTTTCAATTCTTTGCAGAATGGAGACACTTACAAGTATTGTACAGTAACTATTAAACTTACTAAATCTTTACAGAAAAAAAATGTCTGCAAGGAAGGCATTGTTGGCATCAAGGGAAAATATAAATACTCCTCAATTTTACATACAATCCCAGAACATTGTCCAAGGAGACACCTGCTTCACTCTGTACTGGCCTGAATTTTTATCACACAGAATCTAAATCTTGAGAAAAAAATTACCTGAAGCCTCTGTAAGGCACATTTTAAAATGTAAAGAACACAAATGCAGCCTTGTGCATCATATCCCTCAATGTGAACTAGAAAACTACACTAGATGAAATGCAGACACTCCAGAGAGATCATGCAATACTCAAATATTCCATGATTACATCCTCTTGGATAAAGGTATCATAGGCTCATGGCCAACTCTGCCCTGAGCAGAAGGTTGGACTAGGTGGACTCCAAAGAACAGTTAGAATCTGAATTGCCCTATGATTCCATGTTGTTTCACACTATAGAGTTCTCTCTTGAGCTGTAACACTTATCTTCTCTTTAAAAAAAAATAATAAAAAAAAAATATATATATATATATATAGATACATATAGATATAACAATTATTTCAAGTTTTGTGTTTCATTGCCCCCAATAGCACAAAAAATCCTCACACAACCTGTACAACTTTGCATGTAGCGAGTTATTAAATCACAAAAATCAGATAATCCTCTGCAATTATTTTGAAAGCAACCTCCTGGTATCTGAAGTCTGGTATATTCAGTGTCCTACTCACAACACCACAGGTTAAGAGGCCTATTTTTCTAATCCTTCTGGAGAAACTACTGAAAACAGGAAATGTAAAGTACACCATTTGATGCTTTAAACTGCCACAATATAAGTTAAATAGGATAGGTTTTCCTCCACTCCAGAAGAAAATAAAAATCAAAACCACCCCATTCCTCCTCATCTGGTACAAACACGGCAAGAACAGAGCTTTTAAAATTGTCGAGAATTCCTTTAATTGAAAGGTTCCTTTGAATTTGAAAGCTAAAAATACATTATCTCCCTCCTTCTGTGCCTACTAAGCAGTCTGAGCAAAGGCTTAAAGCACTCTGGCTTGAGAGGATATTTGGGTTTTACTGCAGAGGCTGCTAAGGACTTCCCAAATCTCCCCCAAGCCAGGGACCCCGGGAACACGGTGGTGTAAGCCTCGTGCAGCCAGAGAAAACTGCAACACACCCTCACATTTCCACATGATCAAAGGCTCTGCTCCTCACTTCACTGCAGTTATTCCTACCTCACAGTGACATCCTCAGCAGAGGGAGATAGGAAAATAGTTAAAAAAGAAAAAAAAAAAAAAAAAAGAAGCCCCCCCAGTTTTTGAGTAATTAACTTCAAGGGGGATGAAGTGACAGTTCAAAGCACTGTCGCTGCTAAGAGCATTACTTATAGCAGGAGGAAATCAGTACCTAAGAAAACCTGAATATGTAAATATGGAGCAATTCTGTCGAATTCAGAAACAAAAATCATCCCTAAATATTGTGCTAATTTCTATTTTTACAATTATTATGTGCACTCTGTCAGATTGGGTAAAATCATTAGATGGGAAAACAAACTGAGCATGCAGGTGCTATGGAAAAATCCATAGCTAAAGCAACAGGAGAAAACTTCAGCTCTCACACATGTACAGCCCATGATGCAGACAGGCAGCTTTTCTGCAAAATACTATTTTCTGCTCTTCCTCTCTGCAAATAATAAACATACTGCCTTTTGGAAACAGCAAAATGCAGTAACACAGATCCTGACTGGCCAGGACATACAGGTTAAGTTTACTTTATGTTGTTTGATTATGTGTTTCCATGACAATGATTTTTTTTTTAAATAAAAGCTGGTGAAAAGTGTGTCCAACCAACCTATGACTTTTGTCCAGGCTGAGCCCCCCAGGCCCCTCAGCTGGTCTTCATCAGACTTTTGCTCCAGACTCTTCCCCAGCTCCATTCCTTTTCCCTGGACACACTCCAGCCCCTCAATGTCCTTGTCATGAGGGGCCCAAAACTGAACATAGTATCTGAAATGTGGCCTCACCAGTGCCAAGTACATTATTTTAATTGCTTCCATGACTAATTGGCACTATATGGAAGTTCCCAGCAGCCAGGTGAGGTCACCATTCAGGCCATTGGGCTGGCAGCTAGACCTCCACCAAGCAACATCAGACACAGGGGCCCACAGCTCTGCACTGTTCCCATGGCCACTGACAATCAGGAAAGGCTAGCAGCATTAAAAAAAAAAAAGTACCAAACTTCTGAAAATATACAACTATTAATCATTTTTCCTCATTAAAAACTCAGTACCCAGCTCTAGGTGAACTGGCTCTTTCTAATAAAGTGTGACAGCATAGGAAAAAAAAAAACCCAGTATTTAGTTTAGCTGGGAAACGTGTGACAGATATAAGCTAAAGTTAATGCTGGGAGAGCTAAAATTTATCTTTACTAATCCCTCTCAATGGAAACAATAGGACAGAATTAAAAATGACAAAGTTAAGATGAGGGAGTACATTTGGGGGAGGGGAGGAAAGGGAGACACAAGGAGGCACATGAGGAAGGGCTGCTGCCACCTCACCTAGAGAACAGCAATTTATTTCCATCAACTCTTAAATCACTGTAACAACTTTTTCATGTAGACAAGCATCAGAAGTTTTAATTTCAGTGGCTATTACCTGAGTATGCACACAACAAACAAGTTCAGGCATTTACATTTCTAGGCTGATTTACACTTTAAGCCAGAAGTAGCAGTCATCTGTACCAAAAGGTAACGAGCAAGTTAATTTCTTTAGTTTAGAGCATTAAGGTTTAAAGTCCTCATTACAGTTATATAAATGAAGATAAAGTTATTCACAGAAAAAAAATAAATATTTCCCAAACATGCTGTTCCTCTGCAGCAGAAAAGAAACTACTGCAGAAAGAATGATGCTGGGTAAGAGGAAGGAGAGTGAAACTACACCAAGAATGAATTTCACACTGTATGGAGGAGTTGATTAATATTTTTGACAGTAACAGAATAAAAAGAGGCTGGACTTAATCAAATAGCTGGTTTACAACCTTAATTTTATTAAATTTGTATTATAAGTTTGTAATTGTGTATTAAAACGTGGCTCATATCAGGCAGCAAACAGCTTTTAAGTAAAGGCTTTGCTTTCTTTAGCAAGACAAATCTTCAACACCAACTGTAAACACCAAAGCTGTCTCTCACTCAAATGCTTTCAGGTTTGTTTTTCTTTCCTCCTGTTTTACTCAAAATATGCAGACTTGGATGCCTACAACTAGCACATAAACCTGAAATATGGCATTTAAATCCCTTCATTAAAAGCTGAGCCCTCAAATGGGCTGAAGACAGAAGCTGGAGCAAAAGGCAACTACTCCCTTGACCAGGACCAGTGAGGATTTACTCCAAGGATCAAACCCCCAGAGCTTGGGGTGTCTCAAATTCAAGCCCTAATGCTTGCAATTTCTAAGGTGACACATTGCTGCTCTGTGATTTTCCATGAGGTTGGTGAGGTTTCTTTGAAAAACCAAAACCAAGTGGCGAGCTCACGTGCTGGGTACAGGGGGGTGCTCTCAAAACGCTCACAGCGTCACTTTTCATCTTCTAAGACATGAATTCATGTGATCTTTGAACAACTATTTATTTCACACCAAACCAGATATCTCCCTAAAGCCTACCAATACAGCCTGCAGGCATATTTCTTAAATAAAAGTACTGAATCCTTGTATACTTAAAATTTGCATAGCAAAGGGATGAATCAACTATCACAGAAGTAGTAACACTCTGCAGCAACTGCTTACCTCTTGCAGAAAAAAAATATTTCCCTGTTTACAGGGTTTAGGTGGGACTCTACAAGTGCTTCTCTTCATGTTTCACAACTCTGAGGAATCATTTTCTTAAAGAATTCTGACAACTGCTGTTCAGGTTCTTCAAGGCATCAGTTATGTTCATAGAATTTATATTTTGCATGTGTAAACTTGTTTACTTTTTATTTACTTCTGCCTAAAGGTTACTGGGACTGCACACCCCATTTCCATTAAATTACATCAGTAATGCAATTATTTCGCAGGAACGTTCCAAATAACTTTTTGCACTAATTTTTGCTGAAAAAAGATGTATTTTTTTGTTGTTGTTACAGAGATCCTTCAGTTTTCACCAACCTAGCAAACTATTCCAGCAGCACTTACATGAAATGATCAGTAGAAGAAATATATGGTGTTAGATAGGGCTGCATTTCACAGAATTAAATCACTTAGCTGCTCTGTGTTTGAGTGTTCAGAAAATGAGCAGCTAGATTTGAAAACAAGGAATGAAAAAACCAAGATGTGAATTCTGTACATTTGTTAGAGCACAGGAGTAACTTTATTTTACCTGAAGAACCAGAAACAGGCAAGTAGTGGAAGAAAGTCCAGGATGAGAGATTCTGCTTACCTGATCATTTGAGAAATATTTGAGGTTAAATTTACTCATTTTATATTAATGGATAATAACCAAAGCTTTACAAAACCTATTAGAGGAGATTTACTGAGAAACTGTGATGGAGGCTACCAACACATGATACACTATCTCCTGTGATCTAAAAAAATTCTTATCTGCTACAGAACTGAAGTTAAAATGCCAGTTGGCTTAAAATTTTCTAAGAAAAGGCTGTTTTCCAGAAAAGCACGTGGCTGAAACGGGGCTGCTGTTAACCAAAGGCTTCTCAAAAATACACCAGGTCTGCTTCTGCCAGCCTCCCTCGAGCTGCACCTACTCACATGAGAGCTCCCAGGGCTGGGCTCACATGGAATCATCTATATGCTACATTATATATTTTGATATTCATATATAATAGCCATTGCATAATTGTCTTTGTTACCTAGCTGATGTTTAGAAAAAAATATTATATATCTATGTATATTTTATATAAGATGAACATTCATGTTTCAAACATGTCCCAGCTTTATATTCACACTCCACATGAAGCCACCAGCACTGTCCCACACTGGCACAGTGGGATCTCCTAAACAGGGCCACAACAACTAATGGAATTATACCAAAATACTACCAGGTGTATTTATATTGGGGATAGTCTTACCACAGTTCCTAAGGACCTGCTCTGCAGCTCAGGAATCAGCTGTATCTCCTCAGTCTGGCTACTGTAATTTGTCATTTTGATATTCTGCTTTGCCTGGTGAAAAACTCCTCCCACTCTTATCCTTCAGTGGAGATAGCTCAGATTTAAATTGGTTTAAATATGGTTCAGGTAATATATACTCACATAATCTCTTTTCTCTTTTTTCCCCCCCTCACCAAAATCAACTAGAAGATCTTTAAGGCTCCTTCCAACCCAAATAATTTTGTAATTCTGTGGCATGAAAATAGTTATTAATATTAATAATTATGTAATTTCCTTCCATCCCCAAGTGGAAATTTATGGTTCTTTTGCTAAGTAGAAGTCAAACCTGATAACTCAAGGAGGTTTCACATTAAGACTTCATGTTACCATCTTTCAGTTGAAAAAAAGAAAATAAAATTTTACTTTTCTCCCCAAATTCAGCTAATCCAAGGTCCCCCACCAGCTCACCACATCTCCATCAAACATGGAATATCTGGCACAAGGAGGCTCAGACCTTTTTTTTAATCTTATTTTTTACTAGTTTTGCTTTTTTTACAGAAAATATGTATGGAACATGTAATGAAACATTGAGACTTCTAAATAACAAAATGGTAAAACTTTAAGGAGCCTGCATACACATGCTTTAAAATATACATGGTAAAAATTATACACTTAATTACATACATGTATACACACTACATATTTTTAAATGTATTACAAATTATATATACAAAAGTTACTCCTATCCTGTGTCAACTTGCTATTATCATTTACATTTTATTTTTATTTAAATCAAAGTCCTTACACCTGTGGTTTTAGAGAAGACAGCAGCAGCATCCACTGTACCAGAATGCTGAAGAAAGTCGATTCTAGTCAAATATTTCCTTTTGACTGAAGTGCAAATCGCCTGAGCTGAATGTGTATGAACTAATTAGCAAAGCAGGTATCCCCAAGCTGTGAGCAACTTCTCACTCCTCAGGCTACCCAACAGCAGATACTTCACCACTTTTAATGACCATCATCCCACAAGCAACCAAATCCTGTTTGGCCAACAAAATCTGAAGATTTGTTCAGAGATGTTCTTAATGTTCATTATTAATGCTGAAGTGGAAGTTAGCACTCATAATATTTTGAAGAACTACCCTCACTTTTGTGCTGGAATCACCAGAGGTATGATTATGGCATGCAAATCCCTTTGGATTAAATGCCCTCATCAAAACATCTTATAGGTACATTAAAAATTGAAAGGGCATAAACAACTCTGGCAGCTCAGAGGACAAGCTGGTGATCTTTGCAATTCATAAACATCAACACTTGGGCAGGTTTGCAGGGGAATACAACCTACTAATTATTATCTTTTGCTTAAGGGCACGTACAGTGAGCTCTGCAGGTACTGCCACTGCTTTTAGCCTAATGTATTGCCTCTTCAAGTCTTTCAATATAACAACTCACTGCTGTTCTCTAAAGCATTTCCAGTGTTACCAGACTGCTTTATATTCAAAGAGAACACACTGAACCTTCTGAAAGATGTTGCTTAGGAAGAAGCAGCAGTTATAAAATGTATGTGGCTTGCAAATGGTCATTTTATATTGTTCACTAAGAGACAAAACCATGGAATAGTTTGGGTTGGAAGGGAACTTATATCTCATCCAGTCTCAACCCCTGCCATGGGCAGGGACACCTTCCACTATCCCAGGGTGCTCCAAGCCCCATCCAGCCTGGCCTTGGACACTTCCAGGCATGGAACAGCCACAGCTTCTCTGGGCACCCTGTGCCAGCCACTCCCCAGCCCCATAGGGAGGAATTCCTTCCCAATATCCCATCTCACCCTGTCCTCTTATCAATGTGAATCCATTCCCCCTTGGCCACTCCACAACCACAAATAGTCTCTCTCCTCTATGTAGGAGAGAGGTACTGGAAGTTTGCAATTGTATCACCCTGAAGTTTCTCTTTTCCAGGCTGAACAATCCTAATTCTCTTAACCTTTCCTTGTAGAAGAGGTGCTCCATCCCTCTAATCGTGTTCACCTGTTACTTAGCACACAATTTTTTTGACAAAAATGTTGACGCTTTATAAAACAAGAAAAAAGTGCAGGTTGGCAACTTTTTATGTAAGCTAATTAACTTTTCAAAATTATTAAAACATCTACCCTCAATGACCGATTAAAAACAAAATCACCTTACAATTTATCCACTATGAGTTGATCCATTGATGGCATTTAAAAAAGCAGGTATTTTAGGGCTGGAAAAAGTAGGTAAAGCATAATTATTCAAACTAGAAGATTAAGTTAAATCATCCATGATAAAAAGAAGTTTAGTGGCTACCAAAATCCCAATCTCAAAATAACAGAGCAAAAATTACCCCTTAACACAACTGGGGAGAAAACACCATCCACCAGCACCACCAGTGCAGCTCCTGGAGCAGCTCTGAATATTCACCACCAGGTTCTTTCCCTCCAATTTTGCCCCAGCTGACATCACGTTTTGAGGGGTATTTAGTCATAAACTTTGGAGAATCTCAGCCATTCCAAAAAGATACTACGAATCCTGTTTGTAGTCCTGTGGAAATGATCACTCCAGGCAATAGTCTGGGTTCTTACATTTCACTTCAATGCAGAATATGGCCCAGTAAACTTAACTCAGTATTTTCAACCCAGAACTGTAAACATCACTTTAGTTTCTTCATGTGAGGGATTGGTATGATTGGTAAGGAGCAGATTCACTATTACAAATAATGAGGCAGCAAATTACAGAAAATGAAAACTTCCTGAGTAAATTAACAGCCTCTTCATACACTATTTGTAATGTTTTGTTATTAACTATTTCCTCACTAAATGGCTTTTTGTTTTTAATTTAGATTCACAGATATGCCAGGCTTCTCAATAAAACATCAGTTCAAAGACTGAAGACATTTTACACGTGGTTTACAGCTAATGAATTTCCAAAGTTGAAAGAAAACATTGCAAAGAAGTTAGTTAAAAACAGTAGTGAGATTCTGTAAATAGATTCAAGTCTTCAAAAGAAAATCAGTCACTGCATGCAGCTTTAAAGCATGTCTTTCAAGTTAGGATTAAACTAAACAGTTTTTTAGTGAAATGACACTAAATAAAAACAGTACAAGAAGATGCAAGTGCAAAAACAATAATCATTCCCAAATACCCTTGGTTTGGTACAAGAATCTTGACAGGTTCCAACAGCTCTGCTTGCAAGTGTGAGTTGGGGGCTGTGTTTCCATGACTTGACTAGACAGATGCACATATAGAAAAATAAATAAAACAATTACTTCTTTATGATGGAGAGCAGCATCAGGCAGATGAGTGGCTCACACCTAAATTACTGACAGTCAAATGCATAAAGTTATGCACAAGGTTAAGCCAAAACTTCTGGGTATGTGCTGCAATAACACTTGAAACCTTAGCTTTAGTGCCAAAATTAATTTTTTCTATTTAATCCTTGATCACAGAATGATTTGGGTGGGAATGGACTTTAAAGACCATCTTGTTCCAAATCTCCTGCCATAGGCTGGGAGACCTTCCACTAGACCAGGTCGCTCCAAGCCCCATCCAACCTGGCCTTGGACACTTCCAGGGGCAGCCAAAGCTTCTCTGGGCAACCTGTGCCAGGGCCTCACCACCCTCACAGGGAAGTATTTCTTTCTTATATCCCATCTAACCCTGCCCTCTCCCCATGTGAAGCTACTCTGTCTTGTTCTACCACCCCAGGACCTTGTCCCAAGGCCCCCTCCAGCTCTCTTGAAGCCCCATTAGGCACTGGAAGATGGTTCTAAGGTCTTCCCAAAGTCTAAACCAAAATACCCCCTTAATTCACAGACTGATAGAACATGGAGATAAACAGCTGCTTACAATCACTGCAGAGTCTACTGAGACATTGCCCTAATCTGTAAATGTTTATGTCTTCATGATGTCTTCAGATTTCTTCCAAGGTATCAAAGACCTAATCACAGAAAGGTTTGGGTTGGAAGGGACCATAATGGTCATCTCATTCCAACCCCCTGCCATGGGACACCTTCCACTATCCCAGCCTGCTCAGAGCTCCATCCAGCCTGGCCCTGAACTCTCCCAGGAATGGGGCAGCCACAGTTTCTCTGGGCAATAATTTCAATAGTTTTTTGCAAATCACTTCAGATGGGGAGATCATTTTGGGCGAAGGAGAGCTGAACACAGATCAGTAAGAGCAGGATGTATCATTAACACTCAGTGGCAATTAACAAGCCAGGTCCTTCCAAAGACCAAGACAAAGCTGTAAGTGTAGGGTGCAGCAGCATCTGGGCAAGTTTTAGCTGGCAGAGATTTAAAAAAACTCAAAAAAAAGCTTTACCAGCTAAGATAAAGATTTTCAGGAATGAAACAATGCTGCTGCCATCTGCAAATCCCTGTCAGCACATCCACAGTACCTGGACCAGCTCACTCTAGGTGTGTTTGCATATCTTTGAAACAACACACCTTCCCTTCCCTGTCTGCAGACCCATCCTTTGATCTGCTGCAACGTGAATATAAAACAGCAGCAATCCTTACAAAGGAATGATAATAGCTGGCTGCTTTGATACCTATGGCAACATGACTAAAAACAAGCAATTCAAAGAAACAACTAATTCAGTTTAAAGTTATGAAGTTATAAGCTTTTTTTTTCCTGTGCTCTTTAACTTATCTGCAAAGCTCTTTCATCCAATTTTGTAAAGAAGTGTAAGTAACCATTCTGAATTGATTATTACAACTTCAGGACGAGTGACACTTGACTGAAAGAGTAAAAGGATGTCAATCTCCTTTGTTTTCATTTTCAAAGAAGGAACAGGAAAATAGTCTTTTCCCTGCATGTCCTTCCATGCAAAAAAAGAAAGTTACAGACTGTGGTTTTGGCCCATGGTATTGGACTCCATTCTCCTTCCACAATGACTAATACATAGGAATACTTAACCTGGTAAAATTCTTCAGCCAACTGAACAACACAAGCTGAACAAAAAGTGCTACTTTACTAAAATAAAGTCATTCCTACCCACAGAATGTCTGCAGGTCCCACTTACCTGTAATCTATAATTTCCCAATGCCCAGAAGTTAGCAAAATACCATATGACTCTTTTTTACTGCAGCAATTCAATACATTCATGGATGCAGGCATTCACTCATTTTTTTTCTCCCTTTTTCTTTCTGAAATTTATGTTTGAATCCCAGCAGTTCATCTTGTGCCATAAAATGTTTATGGTTTCAACTTCTATGGAGAACCCAGCAGCCTTCAGAGATCGAAGGGCCATTCTCACTGTCAAAACTGGAAGCTTCACAATGATAACTTCATTTTCATTACAGCTTCAAAAAGGATATAGAAATACACAACTCCTTCAGCTGCCAATAGCCTCACAGACTAAAAACATGCAACCTCACCAGTCAGTTTTTGCTGACCACAGAACACACAATTAGGTTTTGTCAAATGCTTTTAGGACTGTACAGTCACTTATGCATTTTTAAGGCTGTAATTAAATTGCCAAAAAACAACATGACAAAATGCAGCTTGTCTGAATAAAAAGTTGAAAAAAAAAAAACCAATCTACCTTTATCTTCTTTCAGTACAGCAGATGAAAGCATATTTTAAGTCATTATTTCCTCTTTAGGCTTCCCCCTGTACATGCAGGGAGGGGTTTTAGTTTCCATTCTAACCTGAGATGAACCAGTCGGCCTAGAAAGCTCATTCAGTGCTTCAAAACTACCACCCTGCAAAATGCAGGGTTTATTCCACAACTCTGATGCTCCAGGTGAGCCAGGATCAAGAGTTCTGCACAGACTGCCTCAGTGAGAATATTGCCTCCTGCAGATCCACACCCCTATTCTGCCACAAGGTCCCTAAGCCAGTAAAAGTTAAACATCCCTAAACTGAAGGAATGTATATAAATAAACATTTCTATATAAAGTACGTATTTAGAAGACTTTGAGCCCATTCTAAGCAATATTTTTAAACTGTTTGTAAGTGTGCCTGTAAGATACGCTTAGAATTGCTCTGCTCTAAGAATATATTTATGAAATTAAAAAAAAAAAAAAAACACAATAAAAGATACAAGACAGAAAATTAGCATTTTAAGATTTACTTCTGCAAGATGTATCTTGACTACACCAAGCACGTTGGCCCAGCTGAACTGGCAGGTTCCAGCTAGCACCCATGCAGCTGTTGTTTCCCAGTAAACATCTGAGTAACTACACCAGCATTGTCTCATTAACAAAAACATAAATGAAGACAGCATCACCAAATATGCTGAAACAGTGAGTTAATGAGCTTCACACTGGAAATCACCAAAAAATAATTATTAACTGCTTACCAGAATCCTGTGAAATTTCCAGTAGATAACAGTCAAATTTAAGTTGTCAGAAAAAAACCTACCAGCCCATGGATAAAGTGATATGAGTACATACTATGTACCAGCTCAGGGTCTGCACTTGCCTTTTCTCCTGCGTGGGGGGAAGGGTGAGAAAGGGTTCTAGTTTTACTCTCTGAGGTACATTCACAGTAGTAACCACAGATTCAAGTGTGTGTCTGTGCTCCTTCCTCACTGCTGCTGTTTGAACTCAGGATATTGGTGTGCTTTGCACTAAGGCATATTCCTCAGATTTTTGAAGTGCTGTGTTTTCATCATTCAGAAAAAATAAAGTTTCCAGCAGTAAAAACCTACAGAGCAGTAGAAAACTGCAGAATATCAGAATGATTTAGACTGGAAGGGACCTTCAAGAAGAACTTGTCCCAATCCCCTGCCACAAGCAGGACATCTTCCACTGTCCCAGGTTGCTCCACACCCCATCCAACCTCACTTGGACACTTTTAAGGGATCCAGGAGCAGCCACAACTTCTCTGGGCAACCTGTGCCAGGGCCTTACCACCCTCTTTCCTTTCTTCCTTTTTCCTGGTGTTGAATTAAGTTTTAATATTTGTAATCCTCCAATAATTTTGCAAAATCAGGTAGGCTAACACCAACCCTCTGGGTTTTTTTATGCTTAACAATAACACTTGGGTGCCAAAGCCTGCATGTGGAAATCAGTAACATTTATGGAGCCACTTCACTGCACACTGAAGTGTGAAATGAGTCACAGATGGACAAGTTGTGTTTACCTACCCAGGATGCACCTAGAATAATGAGACACTGGAAGTTGGTCACCTCCAAGGGCAGCAGCATTGGTGGTATCCATCTGATCTCCACTCACCCCAATAAACACCCATTTTCCCTCAGGCTTGTGATTGCTTTGCCTGTGCTCAGGGTATTTCAGTGCCTGTGCCTCCCCTGTGCTCCCCTCCAGAAAAAATTGTGCATAATTATAGTATTCTAGAAAAAATACTCAAGTAACTTTCAGCTGCATTTTCAAAGGGGAAGGTGGAAATTTCACGGAGTTGCAACGAGACCTGGGCACCTGAATGTTTGACTTATTTCTGACAAAGTTTTGAAAACCTTATCCTATATAATACAAATCACAGATGGCTGTGCATTAGGAGGAATTCAAAACATATAATTTTTACAGTTCATGGTAAAAAAATTACACTATATGTAATATTTGTGTGAACTGCATTTCTTTTTTTTTCTCTCATCACATCAAGTTCTCTCACTTGGGAGACAGAGACACAGTTCTCCCCACGTGAAGGTGTCTGTCCCCAGCTCAGTTCAGGGCTGTCCTACCTGTCCCCTTGCACCTGCTGACACACACCAGAACACAACACTCCTTGAGGGTTATGTGACTTTCATCTCTGCCCAATTCATGAGACCACTTCTGTGCAAGAAGCAGCCTCAGAGGCATCACAGATCTGGCAAAATCCCCCAGTGAGAAAGCATTGTTGTGGTTGTCAGCAATTTGAGAAAGAAGGAAGGGCCTGGAGTTTGTTGCTTTCTCCTGTTTCTCAAACTTAATTAAATCTGAAACGTGGCAAAAATTAGGACACAAACAAATAATTAAAACATTAATCATAAATGAATTCACAGCTTAAAAATATAGAGTCCTTGGCATGGATTTCATGTGAGTAGCTGAAAGTCTGTTATTTCCTGTAGCACCTACTCTTCTGGTAAATTCAGTACAGGTTGTCTGATGAGTTCAGAAGTTACTGGAAAAGAAAGGGGAGAAGAGAAGGAATGGCACTGACACACCCTGTATGACACCAGCTTGTGTCCTTAAACAGCCCAGGCTTAGAGCAGTTTTAGAGGCACAGAAGTTATGCTGAAGTGTCAAAGATAAACCCAAATTTATTAATTCTCTGTGTGAGAGAAAATAATTTTCCCCACCCAAATTATAAAACACGATCCCATTTCATTGCTGACTACCATTAGTTTGAACATAGGTTGACTTTTTGGGGGGAGGCAGCAGGGTGGTAAATAAATATGTATCTGAATGGCTGAATATGGTCACCTCTTCCTATTTAGCTGTAGGTCCCAGCTGTCACTTGGGTCTGACACTCTTTTACAGCCACATGAAGCCAGTCTACCTGAAGTACAGGTACAGCCTAATTGTTAACAGACATACTTCATTCATGATCTTAACATCTCCCCTCTTTGCTGCAATCACATGAATCCAGGCTTTGATTGAAAAGGAGAGAAAGAGAAATCAAACCTGTTGCTAATTGTGTCTTGAAAGAAAAATTCTTTTCACTCCCAAAACCTGTAACCTTGTCAGACTTACCATGTACTGGAAATACAATGTGAACCATGCCATTATTTCAGGGCAAGCAGAGCAAAAAAATCATTAGTAGACATCTAATAACATCAAGAATTCCAAACCCATCAAGCTTCTCAAACAGAGAATTCTCTCCCCTTTTATGTCTAACAAACACATATTTATCAGAAGCATTATTACCTGCATTCAAAACTATAATAAATTATAGTTTATTACTATAATAAACTTACTTTTATTATAGTAAAATACCAGGTGGTGCTGCTCCAGAGGTCTTCACCAAAGCAGTTTGGGAATCTTGGCTATGGATCTCAGTGGTGAGCAGTACTTCTTCCAATCCATCCTATCTGCTTCAGTCCAATGGACACATTTTCAAGTGCAATTTTCCTGACTGTAGTAACATTCCTCAATCTAAATAGAGTTGGGGGGAGAAAAGAAAAGAGAATTTGAGCTCATCTGGTCTAACTTTCCAACTATTTTAGGGTAAGAAGAGGCCCAGAGAGGCTGTGGTCTCCCCATCTCTGGAAGTGCTCAAGACCAGCCCTGGATGGGGCTTGGAGCAGCCTGGTCTGGTGGAAGGTGGCCCTGCCCATGGCAGGGAGTTGGAACTGGATGATCTTTAAGGTCTCTTCCAGCCAAACCATTCTCCATCCAAATACTGCCCAATACTACACCACAAATATTTCTCCCAAATACCTTCCCTGGTCTAATAATGCCTGTGAAGACAGCCCACACGTGAGATAAAGGCAGAAACCAGGAGATCCCACAATCAGAGACCTCCAAGGAGTGAGTGACCAGCCCAAACCCTCTGCCCAAACCAGAGAACAGGAGGGTCCCCAGGACCACCTCCAGTTGTGAATATCTCCATAGATGGAGCCTCTGAGGACAACTTGTTCCAGTGTTTGGCCACTCACAGCAGAAAATTTCTCATTTTAACAGAATTTCCTCGTGCCCCTGAGCCCACTCATCTCAAGGCTGAACAGTCCCAGCTCTCTCTGCCTCCCCTCATGTCACCCCCATATTCTCACAGTGGGGTTTCCCAACCTGTTTTCTGTCCCCAACTACAGTTTTCCTGTATTTTGATGACTGAACTATGTGACTAACTGCAGATGTATTTCTCCAGCATTCTTTGCATCATCTGAAAAATAAAGCAGCAAAAAATTAAATCACCAGTGAAATTGCTGACTAAGTGGGCCATGAACACACTGGGGAACCACAAGGTGTAGCCTTTCTCATCTCATTCAAAGTTACACTTTAAGCAACAGACAGGACATTTTCAATCTTTTCTGTCTCAGCCACGTACAGCCTAAGTTTCTATATCAAAATACTGCATCACAAAGATTTAATGCTTCACAAGAAATTAGTTAAATATAGCAAGAAAGGCCAGACACACAAGCCTATTTAAAAAAAAAAAATCAGCTTTGTCTCACAAATCCTTCTATCACAAAACCATAGTGACCAGCATTTATTTTTATTTTTAGCTTTTAAGCTTTCACTGATGGAAGTCCAAGTTAACCTTTCCTTTATTTTGTCCTGGGCTAAATCCACTGTGACATCCTTTTTGCCCTTTTAAATACAGAAATTTCTTGGAAGGCTTCCAATACTTTGAAATAAACACATTTACAAGATATGCAACAATTAACATGAGTGGCTCTAGAGGCTCCTGAGACAGCTCTGAAGTCCCTATGATGTGATGTCCAGATATGTTTATATAACTTTTTTTATTTAATAGTTAATTTCAGAAATCACTCCTTTACCATCTTTAGCAAAGTGGGTGTGAGCTTTCTACTCCAAACAAATTGATATGGGAAAGGAGAAAAAATAGGAAAAAAAGCAAAATGGCATTAAAAAGGCAAAAAAATTGCATTGAAACAGTACAAGTTTATGTTTAATGATGTCTAAAGAGCAAGCTGACTTTGAGGCACACTGGAAATGACCATTTCACCCTGTAGCTGCTTGTGCTGGAGCCAGGGGACAACTGCACACAAAGATCAGAAGATTGTGATGCTTATGCACCTACAAGCTGACATCTGTCCACTTCTCAATCACAAGTCTCACTATATGTTTCTATTTATTTCTCAAAATTACAAGGTTTATTATAGTTTTACTTCAATTTTCACAGAAGAACTTGAGATGCTCAACAGCAGCAAGGTTGTGAGAGTTTCCAGTCCAAGCTCCCAAAGAGATAAAGCAGATATAGGATGAGAGGATGTTTTTCAAAACAAATACAAACTGGAAAAGTCTGAGGTCCTTTATTATTGGATATTATGGGAACAAGTTAAAATAGCTCCTCAATCACCTGCAATTATCTTCAATTGTTTCTGGAAGTCAGAAAAGCTCATAAAAACAATGAAGTATCAGCAGAGAGCTTGAACCCTAAAATGTTTAGCAATTAAGTTATAAATTAGATTCCTTTTTTATTATCTTGTTTAATGTATAATTAAGTCAGGAATGATTCAAAAAAGTTTCATCCTACTTGAAAACAAGGGATGAACAATTCTAAGGATCCCTTCCAGATAAAATTATATATTTATTATATTATTGCAACCACAGTAAGATCAACACAGTATGGAATGAAACAAGCAGATGAAAAGTTGCTTCCACATCAGTGAAGCAGCACACAGGTCCCAGACTGTTTGTTCCATGCAGAACCTCAATAAGGAATAAAAATGTTCAATAATAACTCTGACTGAAGTCCAAATAACAGTCCCAATTACCTACACAGGCTCTTGTGCAAAGGGACATTGCTCATCCTAATGTTTTAAAACACATGGATTTAAAAAAATTTTCAAGGAAGTAGTCAAATACTGATTTTCTTTAATAGCACTGTAGCTCTTCAGCCAACTGGCAGAAACATTAAACCCCCAAACTTTTATCATTTCTACAACATGTAGAAGTCTTTTTTTTTATATTTCATGACTTTTAGAAGTAAAACCAAACAGAGCACTACTGCAATTTTCTAATTATATTTTCGCAAGTTTTTAATGTCATAATTTAAATTATGAACTCTTTATTTCAAGATGATTAATTAGAATATGCTCCATTTGGGGAACAAGAGTTCAATATCCCACTATCAATTAAACAAAATGCACTCCTTTAGCTTAAGATTAAAAACCAAAATGCAGCCAAAAAGTTTCTTCCTTGTATCTGTCAGATCACAAAAGCATCCAATACAGCAGGGTAAGGTTGCCAGAAAACCCTAACACTATCAAAACTCTATTATTTAGTGCAGTGGCTTAGCTCTGAAGCTGCACCAGAAATGACACCCAAGCTTTGGACAGTAAGCCTTTTTGCCAATGAATTTCTCGTAAAGTCAACAATCATAATTTATTCTGATCCTTTGTGTCATCATATTAGTAGTTATTTTTCTGCAATCCCAGAGCAGCAACAAATAATGCCATAGAAGAGGACTGATATAATTACAGGCTGAAAAAGATAGGCCAGCACCCTTATACTCAAAACTACCCTCTGTGGCTCCTTCATACCCCATATGTTGCTAATAAAACTGTTTGAATCATACCTAGGAGACAGTTTTACTGATATTGTATCAGGTCCCTGGGTTCTTTGTATGAGATACGATGTCACCAGCACTATAACTATGCAAATTCCATGATACAGGATCCCACTGGACACAATATTACATACGTAATTCGCAGTATGAAACTGGGCATTAACAATAATTCCAGTGTTATATAAATGAAACCACTATGTTTATTGAAAAGCACGCCACACAACAAAATCAAATTTAAAAAGCAATAAAGAGCAACTGATGTGCTCATAGTAAAGATGACAACATTGGTATTTTTCCCCAAACAATGTAAATTTTGCTTTGTGTCCATGTGACAGTGCTTTAGAGAAACTTGGCAGTGACACTAAGCAAATGCAATCCCATCAATAATATTAATAAATGACCTTAAATAGGAACCTACAGAGTCCCAGTTTTAGAAACAACCATGTGATGTTCATCAAGAAATCACTGTATTCACATACAAGTGGGATTCTCAGCTTCTGCTGCTAATCATGGAGTAAAGGATAAATGATATAGACTAATAGCAGCAGTGAGAAACCAACAGCTTGGAGATTTCAACACACATCGTGCTGAAACATCTCAGAGGAATCATCTTGGGGTCAAGAAACACCTGAGCTCCAATCCTGCATCAGATCTCTGTGTGACCTCAGGCAAACAAGGTTTCATCCTGGCTGGCATCACATGAAATAGGGTCCCTCATCTTTTCCTGCTTAACTCTGTGGTCACTGCTTTACCCACACCACATACACCTGCAAAAAGGCAGGTCAGAGATCTTAAAATCAGGGTTGGAAGAGACAGAAAATTGCCATGAGAAACCTGACAGCACAGGCAGCCTGGTGCACATTCCTCTTATCCATGTTTCCAGTGATCTCTTCCCTCCACTATTAATTTACTGGTTTGCTGCAGGTGAGAAGTGCTAGAGCTTGTAAGGAGTCTATTTTTGATAGAAATCAGACAAAAGGTAACAGGCTGGCATGACAAAATGAGTCTGGTAAAAAGCCAGACTGAGGAGATAAAAGGATGCTATTTTGCCAAGGTACCCAGAGAATTAATAAATCAGATCATTTTAGAAGGTAAATTGTACAGTAAATTTGTATTGTAAATTGTCTAATACATACGGGAAAAGCCACGGCTCAGTTTTCCCTGGTAATATTTTTAATGGCTTCAAACACAGCTAGAAAACAAATGACACACAGCACAAGCAGCTAAGAAGTCTCACTCTGAGAAGCTCCAACTTCAAATAACTGATGGAAGAAAAAGAGTTGTAACCAGGCACTTGGAAAGGAAGATAAAGAACTGATTGATTCCTGTCACTTGTGTGCCTCCACTACAGTGGCAGCAGCTTAAGCAGTAACTTCTCAAGTTTTCCACCAGTCTCTGTGCAATACAAAAGCCATAACAGTTTTATTCTGTTTAAAAATCAATAAATAGCAGCTTAGGTGACATCTGACAAGGCAGAAAGCTCACACTTCTTCCCATCAACATTCTGCCCTCTGGTATTGCTGCTACATTTTATCATCATGCAGTTCAGAGAGAATTATATACCTATTTCCAAAGTTTGAAAAAAACAACCCCCTCCTTCCCAAATATGGCCCAAAGCTGTTATGAAGCAACTTATTTTTAGCAAAAGCACTTATGCAGATCCTTAATTTTAATTAATAGTCTCACTGACTTCAACATTTGCACAGCAAGACAACTCCACGCTTCAATTAAAGCCTGCACAGAAATGCTGTGCTGATTCATGGCCAAAAGCATGACAGGAACATCATTACATAAAATGCTCATAAAATTTAAAGGAAAAAAATGTAACAGGATCCTCACCTTTAAACAGAACATTAGACACCCTCCAAAACTCACAGCTTGAGCAGAACTTGCAGGTTGCTGAGTATGTGAATGCTAAGGGTAAGATATATTCACTGAAATTATTTCAGAGTGGGCAAAAGAATTTCGGGGAAGTATCTTAAGTGGAGACTACAGCAGGCCCAGGTCTCCAACCTTGGCATCTGCCAAGGCTGGGTTTTCAAGACTGGAAGATTCTTCACCAGGAAAGTGGAGGCAGCTGCACCTTTACTTCTGATCTTTTTCCATTGTTCACATAGCAAATAAATGGATTTCTATCAATAACCATTTAATTACATCCAGGCCAGCTCAGAGATTATACTGGGCATCTTCAGCAGACATTCACTTCCAGAGAAGAGTCACTCTGAGTTACAATTCTGCATATCGTAATATACCTACAATAAATCTAATTTTGAAATAATATACTTAAGAAACACAAGCTTTATTTTCACTGTCCATTTAATATCATAAACTAAGCTTTACTTTTTAGGCAGAATCCTTAAAGAGAGTTGACAGCAATTTTTTGTTAAAATATTCTGGTCCTTTTTATAAGCAGAACTGTGGTACCCGATGGCCTGTGACTCACAACCACCAGCTAAGAATTTTAGAAGTGTAAAAAAGACCAGAAGAGCAGAACAAAACAGCCCAGGTGACAGAATTCAAGTAATAAATAGATAGAAAAGAACAGGTAGAAAACGAACACCTGAGCATTTTCCTACAGGAGCAATTTCTTCCCAGGACATCCACTTCTCTCCAGCTCAGCACCAGCCTTGCCAACCTGCCCACACATGAGCTAAAATAAAGCCCAGCCAGACCTGCCTTGGCTCTGCAGAGCAGCAGCTTGTGCATTTCCCCAACCATTTCACACCTAATTTACAGAGTACATTTATCCATCCCTGTATCACCCAGATCTAACCTGGGGAGTGACTAGAATCAGAATCACTTAATTGATTAACACTTAAGTGAGATACAGAAAGCAAACAGAACACACTGGAAGACTTTCTGAAAATGCATTATTTTTATTCCAACTCCATTAAGCAGTCCAGCTCTTTTGAACGATTAATGAAAGAACTATCAAGAAATAATACAGGAGAGGAATGCTGAGTCTCAGGGAACATGCCAACACATGATGAAGTGCAGACACCTTTCTGGTAGTAATGAGTCAAGCCAGGATGTTCAGGGAACTACAGGGACATGTGAACTTGCCCACTTGATCAGTTACAGTTTTATTTGATTTTTATGAAACAGCACTTTGATAATTCCTCCCTGGATCACAGACTGTAGTACTCATCGACTTAAAAGTCATTCTCACAAAACTCACAACACATTTTTTTCACACAGAAAAGTCTACTAAACACCCAGAACTGAAAACATTCACCTTCAAATTAATATCAAAAAGCAGTCAATGAGTGTATGTATATGCATAAGGATTATTTCCACAAACCTTGTGAAGCAGGAAACAATGCTTCCATTTTTTAAGCACAAGCTGAAGACAAGCCCAGGAAGAGGAGGAGTCAATAAATTTCTAAACAAATAATTTACAGAGATGCTTTTTAACAGGACCAGACAAAACCTTCCTTATAGTTGCATTTACAAGCCCAAGCTGACCTCAGGCACCACTCTGAGTATGGATGAGAACCTACATGGATATTGACCACAATAATACTACAGGGGCAAATTTTGCATAGGGGAGAGTTGCTCTTGAACAAATGTTTTCCAATGTATTAGGCACAGAGAAGCTTTTTTTCTGCATCAAGAGCCACACGTCACATTCCTTAAACTGTTTTTTTTCTTGACCAAATACAGTGTGGACAACCCACAGAGGATGCCCCTCGGTGTTCCTCTTTGAGGTTCCCATCTGTAGCTTCCACTAACAATGAAAATACATGGATTTTTTTTTTTCCCCCCTCAAAAATCACAGTCACATGCAAAAAAAAAAAAATTCTAGGTGAATTAGAGACCATCAACACTTAATTCTGATAGAGTTTTCTACTGATGTTAAATCAAGTGCCACAGTGCCCACACTAATGCAAAAACAGGGAGAGCTGAGGATGACAAGCAGCAGGAATAGCTGTGTAAGATGCATGAGAATCCAGGAACAAATCTGGTAACAAGTCTAATTTAACACAAAAGGAAATAAACATTAATTCCACACTTACCAGGCCTTCCTAGATCTAGTCATGCATAAAGAATATAAAAAGGAAATGAGATATATTTAACTGTGTATCCCAACATCAGTCTCAGGTGAGAAATTTCCCTTGTGACCCTGAAACATCTGCAGCTCCTCTCACAACAGGGACAACTTTAAGCTCATAATTCCAGGCAGAATCACTGTCCAGCCAGGCACAGAATGATGTAGGAGTTGTACCATACCACAGTCCAGACATTTTCTCCACATACTCCTGGACCTTTTCACCCACTCAGGAATGAATAGGCAAAGGGAAGAGAGCTGGTCTACAAAAATAATAATGGTCCACATCTCAAAACCTGAACTGTATATCAACTCCCTGGATCATTATGAAATGAACCAAAAGTTTAATAAGACTGGACACATTTAATTCTTTGTACTCCACAGATTAAAGAACAATTAAGAGGCTGGAAGCTGAAAAGTGGCTTAAGCAGAAGTTACACAATTGTGTGGACAAAATTCATTTGGCCACAGGAAAACATTTACATATTTAACATAAGATATTTCAAATAGGTTTATATTGGCCTAAAAATAGCATCTTGAATAGATTATTATTGCAGTAAAACACTTGCTTTATACCTGATTATTGAGATCACCAAATGTAAAAAACTCCACATGCAGAATGTGCAGGCTCTCAACCATTTCTCTCTCTGCTCCAAACTCCAAGCTGCAGAGCTTTAGACCACCATATTCAATTAAATTAAATCCAGACTATAATTTCCTAATACTTTACAGTTAAATACAACACTGCCCAGTGCTTAGCAGGTTACAATGCTGAGCAATTCAAGTGATAATCACAATGATGGATGTGAAATCTAATGCCCATTTGCCTTGATTTATACGAACCATCACATACAAGCCTCACACGCCCATTTTAAGTCACTGGGAAGGATCATATTTTTCCTGATCTGAATCAGTGTTTGGCCTGAACTTAGGCACTTCATTTTTAGTTTTTTGCATTAAGCAGAATCAGTCTTTGCACGTAGTGAAAGATGCCTGGGGCTGCAAAGTCCTCTGCAATCTCAGCAACTGGCCCTCTCATTCCCTGTGATAGTTATGCTGAAAAAAATAAGATCAACCAAATTTCCAACTCCCCTCCCAACTGTGGGAGAAACAGATCAGCCTGTTCTTTACTTCCGAAGGAAAGGCCCCAGAAAGGTCAGCCTTTCACATGAAATACAGATTATTAACACTGATACACAACTATTTTGATGCTCACTTTTGTCTGTATAACTGGGATTTGATTGCATCTATTTCAGGATGTACTATACTTATATATATATATGGTCTTTAAGGTCTCTTCCAAACCATTCTATGATTCTAAAAGTGCCTAGACCCTTTCACGTACTACTTCTTGGCTGGAAATAAAGCTCAATAACATAGAGAAATTATGATTTTTATTGACAACACAATAGTTTTGTGTACTAGAGAGGCTAGTAAACAAAATGAATGAAATCACACCTCTTTTGTGCAAAGTCTCACATTATGCGAGTTAGATGCAAACAACACTTAACAACACACTGTTCATTCCTAAATGTGTCCAAATTCCAATTAGAATAAAATCACAGAATTCTCAAGTATCTGAAAAGACAACTACATTAAATGATGAGAATTCCAAGGTCAAGCACCCACTCTGAGAAGTGCTTTAGCCTGACTTACACTCACCTTTTTTCAGAAACTAACTGTGGAAACAGCACCCAAACAATTATAATTCGTGACCTTTTAACAGAAATGATAATTTCTTAGGCTCATTCTTATATATTCCATCCCATATTCTTCCAAATTAAAGCTGCCCAAAAATACTTTGCATGAAAAACTAAATGTTCCCAGTGACAACTCTGATCAAGTCATTCTCTGCACATGAACACTGAAAGATGCAACAACAGCAAGAACTACTAGTTATTCTTGTAACTTCAAGACTAAACCCTAAATATAGTATGTTTTCAAATTCTCTTTCCTAAAATTCAAGTAATATGTTCATCGCTTTAACTGAAAGCCAGCAAAGTACAACTTGTATTGTGCTGCAGGCCATAAAGGGAATGTTCTTTATTTGAGTCATGGTTGGATGAGGATGAAAAGTAGTTTCTGAAAATTTACAACAGTTTTGACACTAGTGTGTGTTTATCGTTACAAGTTATCCCTCTCTATTTATCAGGCTGACTCTGGACCTTTCACTACCTTCAAAAAGACATTTTTTATCAATTCTTCATGTCCTTATAGCTAACCATAGGGAACTGCACAGAATACACAGAAAATCTCTAGCTAAGAACATGGATAAGAGAAGGACTCCAGTGTCTGCTTCACTAAGGCAAAAGAAGCTACAGTTTAAAAGTAATATTTAGTAATTAATTTGCCTTTGGCACAGCACTCAAGTGACATTTTGCTACCATTTCCCTATCCTAAATAAGCATTCTGCTACATAAAACGTTCCCAAGGAAAAGGAATTTACTTAGAATTACTGGAAGCCCTTTCTCCTCTCCTCCACCCTAAACTGACACATCACCAGCACGGCTTCCACTACTTCACAGTAGAGAGCTGTATTTTGTTTGTGAATCCCACAGAAATCTTTATTTCTGTACCCCACACAAAGCTTTCTTCAAAATAAAACTGTTCTTAGACTAAATTCTGGAGAATATTTGGGAGACTTGCTTTCATATGAAACAGGTTGTGCTTACCTGCCTGTGGCAGTCTTAGTTTTGTAAATTGAGACACTGGGTTTACAGCTGGAAAAGTGAAGTCTCAATAATGGAGCAATTTCAATACCTAACCTTCTAAATTTAACTTTCTGAAAGATGCATTACCAGCCTTTCTGTCAGTCTTTACTGACTGCACCAAGATGCAAATACAGGTCTACAACATGACCACACCAGCCTGCAGGAAACATCCCTGACCAGACTCTGCAGGTGTCAAGGAGCCACCACGACTATGAGGAATTTTCTGAACAGAACCTGAAAGGGCAAAGAGAGCCCACAACCAATTCTAGAGCTTCCCAAATGATGCCAGGATGCTAAAGCAGAGGTAGAAATGTAGATAAGTCTGCCACCACATGTAACAAAGCCTTGCAGGAGCAAACAGAACCCTAACCTTTCTGCAAGGTGCCACAGTTCCTACTTGCAGGTAAGGCAGCATCAGAGACAAGTGACTGCTGCTGTTTTCAAAGGCTTGAGACTCAAAGGCTTGGCTAGCAAAAGATTTTTCTCCCGCTTTTAATCAGATGCCATTTTCTGTAGGACAACACAAAAAGCTTCCAACTCAAGTGATTCTTTCAAAGGACTTCAGGGGACACCTGGAGATCTTGCAAGATGCTAGACAGTAACACCAGGGCATGGAACACCTACACTTCAATAGGATCACCTCAAACAAGAGGTCCCAGTTTAGACATAAAATTAAGTGTCCCATTAATTTTTTACATGTGCTTGTGACCTCATATCCTTATATGAAAACTCAGCAAATAAAAGCTGACATGAGATGCAGCATTTTTCTACCTATGAGGAAGAATCAAAGAGATGTTTCTGTAACTTCCCACAATTTAAAAGGGTTTCTGTACGCCTTCTTTGTGAAATAAGCTGAGCAATAATTACCTCATCACAAAATTGTCCAAACACTTGTCACTATGCACTGCTGACAAAGAAGAACCACTAAAACTTTTCCTCTCCAAGCAAGACAGAAGCAAAGGCTTAGTCACTTCTTCAGATAACAGAAGCTTTCCGAGCAGTTTACCAAAAAATCAAGATATATCACTTCTCAAAGCAAAATAACACATTGCACTTGGAAGATGTGTGCTCTCCATACTGAACAACACCTGTTACATACCTGAAGGGGTTTCTTAAGCAAGCCAAGTCTCCCCAGGTGGTAATTACACTGATCAAATCATCCCCACACATGTTGAAAAAATGGAAAGCAAGAAGTAAAGGTAGTCTTAATGGATCAACAGCTTCTCTGATTTCATGCAGCACATGAAAAGAACAAACATGGAAAATTCTGGCAATACATTAAGGCAATTCTTACACCCAAACAATTTGATAATGTAACATTGCGTACCAAGCCAGTTTTTTTCATAAATAATGATCTAAACAGAATACTAGTCAATTCACCAAAAGATATCAAAGATATCCCTTTATTACAAATGATCCAAGTATCCCCCTTGAGGCTATGGCTATCAGAAAGCATTTAGCTGGCTCTCCAGCCAATAATTTTCGGATCTGTTTTATTATGAAACTGCAACACATTTTCAATAACTTTTAGCTTTGCTATATAGAGCAACAAATAATTTCCCAGAACCCTTTGGAAAATCTGACATGCGAAATGATTCTCTAGTCAACTTGTGTATTATTAAGCTGAAAAAAAAAAAACCTCCCCCATATATCGGATCATTTGATCACTGGAGAGAATGGCAAAGTATTGGGAGCTTCAGGACAGATGGACGAACTTCAGGTCATATAAAACACTACCAAGGCTGTATTTGAAGAAAAATGTGAAAGTTTGTGAAAGCGCCCCGGGTGAAAATACTTTGTGTTGCTAAGAAACATCATCCCTGATGATGGATGAATTAAATTGTCTCAGTTAGCACAGCCAACTCCAGGCATCCCTCGTTTATTAGGAGAATGTTGTCTTGTACTGGTAATTTATTTCAACAGCTGCGTACAAATAAAAAGCCCTACCTTAAAATGAAACTGAGAATTTCAAACTTGCATAATTAATGCTACAAAAGAGAACAGGGTTTACATCTCGAACAGAATTTAATAACTAACATTTAACAATGTAAACTCTAAAAATGAATATTAATACATACAGACTATTAAGAACTTATTTTAGGATTGTCTGCAGTGAAATATACTGCTCAACTCCCTAAATTACTCTATGTACAATTCAGTGAAGTACAAAACTCTTCAAATATTTCCAAGCACTGAACATTATCAATATTTAGTTTATCAAATTTTAAACATCACCGAGAGAAAAGCATATTCATTTGTCACGTATTTTTATGATGACAACAACATAAAAACCATGCATGAAAGAAATTATGCACACAACCTGCTTTGGTCATGTGGACATTGTCTTAATGTTTCATCTAGTTACTTTTTTAATATCTCACTTACTGTTTCTCTTGCAGGACAGGTTTGTGAATTCAGAGCAGCAAACCTTTGCTTTCCTGCAGTGTTTGCTGTTGAACTCCCATAGATCATACCTGCTTTGCCTGCTGTGCACTGCCTTCAGGGAATCCTTTCAAAGGTACAGATGGAACAGAGGAAGGCCACCAGCTCCTCTCTTCCCACCAGCTGCACATCAGCCCAGAGGAGCTCACCTGAAAGGAGAAAGAACAGCAAGCACATCTCACCTGGCACAGCCTTCAGAGCAGGACACAACAGCAGAGTTGGGGCCCCAGTGTAAGAACAGTCCCAAGGCCAGGAAGTAGCCCCACAACTGCTGCTCAGAGATGAGGGAAAGGACAGGGCTTCCCTCGTAATCCAGAGAGGAATATGCACAATTTCATGCCACCCAGAAACCAACACAGCTATTGCACTGAAAACAAACCAAGTGCAAGGACCCATTTTCCAAAAACACAGTTGGCAAAGGGGAGAGTCATTACAGAAAATGAATTTTCATTTGTCTGATGCCACAGCTTTGGGGTTTTTCTTCCTAGATACTAGATTGTATTCTAATGGAGATTCCAAGTTAGAAGTCCCAAATTTTAGGCCTACAGAGCCCAATTTAAGGAACAAAGTGGAAAACCCTCCATAAACTGTTCTTTGGATTGCATCACAGCTTCCAAGTCAGAAATTACCACACACAGTTACAATGCCAGTAATGTACTCAGCTAGTCAATACACAGAGGCAGCCACAGAGGCTCTTCATCCCAAATAACCCCACCACGGAGCAGAGTTACCACTGGAGAGCCTGAGGAGAAGTATTTAACAATGATACCAATTTGGCTGTGCTAGAGATGTGTTTCCTGTGGGCCTAATAAGGAAGAGCTTTACAATCTGAGAGGAAGCCTTTCAAAACCTCAGAGGACATGTCTTATCTGCACCACTTCTGCTTCTGGAATCCCAGAAATCCTGAAGACAGAAGGCAGATCAGACTGCAGCTTTCCTAGGCACAGATGTTGCAATCACATCTGCCTTAACTGTAAGCCACAGTCCTTGTGTCTTCCCAACTCTGGCAGAATCTCTTAGTTGCTTTGGTTTTGGAAATACCAGTGCAGAGGATAAAAAAGTGCTTCTGATCACATAGGGTGTAGTAAAGCACCAACATAAAAGAAAAACGGCTGCAGATTATACTCCAAGCAAGTGGCAAGAAAGAAAAGGTTTTGAAGCAGAGAGCACTTCTTCCTCTCTCCCTTGTCCACATGTTTCACAAAATAACACTTCAGATCTTGAGATCTGATTGATCAAAGCTGTTTTTTTTTAAAGTATTGATCTAGCAGCGATGAAGAATGACCATTTGTGGGTCAGACATAGAAATATAATTAAAGATGATTTTAACACACCGGTCAGAGAAACTGACTCACCCATGGGTGTAGATCCACGTAAGCATTCTCCAAGCTTTTTTCAACTCACTAAAAATTCCCTCCCTCAACACCTATAGCTACAAGATGTCAGATTTGATTTGTCCCATTTCAGGCTTCTCAATGCAAGACAGACACAGGCAGAAAGAACCAAGACCAGCAATGGCTCCAAAGACAATGAGGGAATCAGAGCACAACCCAACTATTCCATGACTCCAGCTCCAGAGGCCGGGTCTGCAACAAGGTACAGTTTGCAGGACTCTGAATATAAAGCTTCCTCTTGGCATTTTCAATGCAGGATTATTTAATGTTTTCATTTATTACTTCCATGATGAGCAATATAGTTGCAAAATTTGGTAGTTACCCTGGGAAATGCTGCAAGCATTATGGGAAACAGAGTTAGAATTGAGAAAAGTGGGACTAAGGGATTAACAGCAAAACTGAAACTGGAGTTTTAATACTGAATTGAATGCCAAAATTGAAAAATAATTAAAATTTATAATAATATAATGATGATAGGAGCATCATATGAAAAAGATAGTAAGATTTCTTCTGTTCATCTCTGATCCTAAGGTTGTACATTACACTCAGGTTTCAATACAGATGTAGGAAACAAGCTCAAAAGAAAACCTAAGCAATCTGGGAGAGTTAAACAGTGAGTACAAAAATTTAAAAAAAGTAAAGAAAGATGAGACAAGTTTCAAAATAGGTTAACAGAAGTTACAAGAATCATGCCCCATTACTACAATATCCACCACAGGAAAAAAAAGTAAAAAACCAAGAAGATTAACAGGTTAGGAAAAAAAAATTAGAACAGTATTAAAGGAAATATGCTACCTCTAGGGATAGTTAAACAAGGGATTAGGTTCTGGAGGGGTTACACAAATCTCCCCTGATTGTTTTTAAGACCTGGCAAGAAGAACATGTCAGGAATGGCCAGTACATCTCTCTCTGGCTTGACACTGCACTACAGGCTCACACATCCAGCTCAGGGCCTCAGCACAGAGCAGTGACCTCCAGAGATCCCCATTTTCTTTCCTAAACTTAAAGGCTGCATGAGTTTAGGCTCCTGCCAGGAGACTCAGCAGGTGACCTGACTGCTCCTTAGAGCTCCAAGGAGGCTTTTGATATCTCTCTTTTCTAAATAGCCCAGGCAGGCTGTGATTGACAATTTTCTCTCCCATGAAGCACGCTACCTTAAATGTAGAGTACTCAGAATGATCCGCCAGGGAAATAAAGTCAAAGTACAGAGAAGGCAACAGCAACTGATCCCAGAAATCCAGTCCTGGGAAGGAAATCACAACTGCCAAACTGGGCAAAGGATGCACATCCCATTAGTACCTAGAAATACAAACAGCTATATTTTCTTTTCTAGCACCTCCAATAAATAAGCCTTAATAAAAAGAAGTATTTAACAAAGTACTTAAAGAAATATGGAGGGAAGGTTTGACGTTCCTAAGCTTATTTTCACAGCGGTATGAAAGGAAATGAGGTAGAGTCAGAGCTAATTCTCCTTATATAATTTCACATGGAATGATTAGTTCTGCCCCAACAGTAACAGCTTTCCAGAGGGTCCTACTTGTCGCCAAGATTGCATACAGATGCTCTAAGTGTAGCTTCCCTATTCTCCACTGACAACCAACTTAAAAAGGCCAATATAATATTCATTTTACTATAGAATGAAATTCACAGCGTGAGTAGTAAAATAATGGCAGAGCTACCATGAAACTGCAGTTGGGCATTGGGGGCTGTGACTTGTAAAAGTTTAATCACAAAATGGATTCAGGGAGGAGGAGAGTGCAGAGCAGCTTTCTGCTCCAGCAACATTCCCTGGGCACTAAGGATGTCCAAGAGTTGTGGCTGGACAAGGAGAGGGCAAAGGCACAGAGGAGCATTTATGTCACATGCCCTGCTGAACATTTTCCTTTAGAAGGCAGGTTTCAATCATTACTGGGTTAATGCCCCTCTCTCTTAAGCCTGATTAGGACAGACATTCCACATGCTGAAGGTGCTGGAATTCCTAAGTCACCTGGGTCGCTTCTGGGTGAAATACCAATTACTGGGAATTCATCTCAGCAAGGCCCACAAAAAGAAAGCCCTAAAAGACATCCCTCAGCCCAATGGTGAACATATCACATGGATAATCCTAAAACTCTTTACAAAAAAAAAAACTTGTAATAGGTATTAGTACTCTTATAAAGCACTGCAGTGCTTTGTGTTTAATCCCTGAATAGACACTGGTAGAAAAGCCATACTCAATTCTAAAATTTCTATTGCAAATTCCAGCTCAGCCACTATTATTCCTGCTTTTTAAGGGATATATACATTTCAAATATACATAATAGTAAATTTAACTATCAATGAAAAATTTAAATCAGATGCCAAAACAGCACGCAAAATAATAGCATAGAAACTTTAAATGTGTGTATTTTGCAGTTTTTAGCACAACCATTTGTTTTACAAAAGACCTACAGATTAAATACAAAATACACTATTAGTTTTAGGCACAAGAACAACCAATTTTTTATGCCTTGCCAGAAATAATGACTAATTAGGCCAGCACCACCCTGCAGTCATTTCCATAAATCTTGCCTTTACATTTAAATCACAACAAGAAGAAAACTGACTTAACAACAACAAGAGCATATTTCTCATTAAAGTTTTCTTAAAGCAAGATCAGGACAAAAAATTATTCTGTAAAGTCAACAAGCTGATATTACTGCTTATTTGGAGAACTTTTAACTCAGACCAAACACAGAGTTGTATTCAGAAATTTGCTGTATTTAACTGCAATCAGCCAGGGAAAACTTTCAACCAGGAAATCATAAAACACAGAATTCCACAGGATTTCAATAGATTTCTTATTTAGCAAAAAGTCATCTCACAGCATATTCCTTGTGTAAACCTTGAAAAGAACCTGAATATAAAAGTTGCAATATGTTCAACTACTTGTTGAATTTTTGGTTATGGGCATATTTGTATATAAATATTAAAGCAGAAAGGCTCACAGGAAATACAATTCAGATGACATGAGGAGCTGTACTTCAATTAAGATTTTTGTTTTAAAATTATGGAAAGTATGGTGCTCCTGAGAAATCACTTGTTTAATTATATATATTAGGAAAGATACTTATAAAAACACTATTTTCACAATGCAGCAGGGACTTTATTTCTATTTTATTTACAAAGATGTCACCTGGTAAATAAACACCAATAAAACAGAATCTAGATTTATATAGTCACATACTCCACAATAAGGTTATTAACACACAACTAGGAGGTTAGCTGTTTTTCCTCCCCCAAAACTGATGGGAAAGAACAGAAAAAAGTGGGATATTTTTCTGAGGTGGTCTAGAAATGGAGTTAAGCCACACCACCACTGCCCTGGCTAATCATCCCTTCTGAGTTTTAAGCATTCCCAACCATTTCCTTTTGCACGTACGCACAAAGGTTTGTGATAGTCTGGAAGTTCTTCCATACAATGGCTTTACAGCAGGCCTGTTTCTAATATGTGTATTTTATTAAGCTTTAGGAGGATTAACCAAGATTCTCAGTTCTTGAGGAAAATAAGGCATGGCAACAGTGAGGTCTTCAGCCTTCACTGCAACACGCTTGACCGCTGAACCCCACCAGGGTGAGTCATGCCCAACACGGGACATGGATTCCACCCCAAAATGGAGCAAAACACTGCATCATATGAAATCTGCATCCAATTACTTAGGTGTGAACTCAAAGGGTGTGTTTTTATCTCAATGACAGCTTCTAAAAATGACTGTGAAAGAAATCTTGCACTCTGGATGGTGTTTTATCCATCAAGACCATGACCACCACACGTTTTCTGCTGCCAGGAGCACGGCCAAAGCCACCTTCTGAAGAACCACTGTTGCATCTCCAAGAAGAAAACATTCCCGTGGTATTTAGGGCAATTTTATACTTGTACCACTGAGCATCAGTAACACAGACAACCTGCTGCACAAACAGGCACTGACTGCCCAAAAATAATCTTGGAACAAATCTGGAAAATAGCATGTGAAGCCACACTGGTCACACTGTTTTAGAGCCACAATAAGTACAGATGTTTTCAGATGTAAAACTAATTAAATTCCCCTTTTTTTTGGGTCACCCTAACATTTTTTTTCTCTACAATTCAGCAAATTACACATGTAATAAATTTTGCATGTTTGATTATATGCAAACCTATACACACACAAATATTTAAATCAAAGTTGCTTATCCAAGATCTACTTACTTTGGGATTTATGTATTACAACTGTTTGTGTTCTTTGTTTTGACCCCCAAAAAAAATAATTACTCGGGAAAAAATACAAACCACCCTAAGTGCCTGGCCTTGCCTGTTTTCCTCCAACTTCTGCATTTCATCATTAGTATTACATACTTCACTGTTAATTTTAGACATTCCTCCAGTTCTCATTTGGACATCAAAGAGCTACTTGTACCCAAAATACCAGCAATCTGAAATACTGGCTTCCCTACTTATTGTCATTTATAACTTGAAAAGATCTTTGATTTCTTGCCTACAGGAAATACTGCCTATCAAAAATAAAACACATATATGCTCCCATGAATTCCTATAGATGAGGTCCAGCATTTAGGATAACAGACTGGAGACATGGTTTTCAGATTTACATCTCCTACTCTGCCTGGTGCTTCACACGTTTATTTTTACTTTCACATCTGACATGCAGCAATATGGCCAGCTAAGGTGCACGTTTAAGACATCCTTTGATATAAATCCATGGAGAAGTGAAATTCACACCAGGTTCAGTGTCCTTGCAGCACTCAGGCCCTTCTTCCCCACTGATAACTGCTCTGCTTAAGGATGGCTGGGGGCAGCCCAAGGCTGGCTCTCCACAGCCCCTTGTTAACAATTCTGCCACCAAAGATTAAAGTGATTTTCCTGCTTTACAAACTTGGTAGAGAACACTTCTCACATATAAATGGGAAAAAAAAAAAAAAAAAACAAACATGGCAGCCAGCTTTTTTCTGAAATGCCTGCTGCATGAGTTCCTAACAGCCTTAAGTTTCTATTTAGAGTTTGCTCTTCACTTTTGCAATTTTTTTGAATTAAAAATAATAGTATGTTACACAACTAATTCCAAACAATGACAGACTCACTGCTCAAGTCAAAAACCATTTGCCTTGGTTTTGTTACTACTCCCACTACACAACAGCTCATGTCTCAAGCAGGAGAACAGTCAACGGTAAGATGCTGTTCTTTATACCAGTATCATAAAATAGAATCATTAGAGTTCAGGTTGGAAGGAAACTTAAAGACCATTTTATTCCCACTCCCTGCCATAAGCAGGGACATCTTCTGCTAGACCAGGCAGCTCCAAGCCCTATCCAGCCTAGCCTTGAACACTCACCAGTACTATAACCAAGAATAACTCTCATACCCCTAAAAAACTTTCAGTGTATCTCCCTACAACAGAACACAATTCTGTCCATACAGGATTGTATATCTTATATTTGTGAACCCAAGTTTTATAGAAACAGCAGTTACCACTTTCATTTAACCAGGTAACATCTCAAGTCTGTGGACAAGATGTCCTCATTGCAATTGGAACAGCTAATCCAAGACAGTATTCTCCATTAAATATTTGCTCAAGAGCTGCAGGAGAAATGTCTTACCCCCATGGCTCTCCCAAGCTGGACTATATGGGATGGTTTTGGATAAACATATTCTGATCTTGTGAAGCCAAACAAGGAGAGATACAGATATTTTATTTATTTTCTGTAAGTTATATTCCAGTTTACAGACAGTAAGGAATTTGAATACAGCCAATGGTGCAAGAACTACTGGCCTCTGTGTCAGGAAGTGCTTGGTGCTATCACAGCTTCCAACAGTCATTCAGCTTTAGGACAAGGAGCTGATTCCAGGAGCCCTGAGTGAAGGAAAGTATACTAAAAATGTGCTGTTTTGATGATAAAATCATCTATTTAGACACTTTCACCAGTGCAGGACATTGTTCAGAGACCACAAAACTTCACTGCTCTGATCAAAACAGAAAGTAACAAACTCAATGCTGTAAACTGGGACAGAGGCCTACAATGCTCAAGGCTCTGAGCTACAGGCTCAAAGCACTTTGCAGTCACAGAAGTGTAGAAAACATTTATAAAAAGCTAAACCAGGGACTTTGTGTTTTCATATTCTCAAATTTTATTGAGCAGAAATGTTTGAGGATAGTTTATTGCTTTTACCGGCCACTCTAAAATGGGCCTCCAGCCAGCTGGGTCTTTAAAATATGTCTATATCTCTGGTTTTAAAACAACATTAAGGAAGTTGTATAATTTTTACACTGGAGTCTGAGTGACTTAGCAGCAGAAGCGACAGGTTTCAGCTGTAACACAAGCACTTTGCAAGCTATGGGCACCACTTTTGCAACAGCACCTGTGGCACTTGGTACTGATCCTAATGCAGGCCAGGGATGCACAAGGGTTAATTAACAGGTGTTTAAACTCATGGCACATCCCAGGAGACTCAAATTCAGGTGTGCCAGAAATCAAACACTGCATTTTATCAGCTGAGGGAAGAATTTGGTGCTCTGTTTGTAATGTACCAACATCCTGAGCTGAGCAGAATTTTCTTGCTAGGTTCCACTGTCACTATCATTCATTAAAGGGTGAAATTGAACAGAAAGTTTGTAAGCAAGTCAATTTAAAAACATATTTGTATATTGCTAGTTGTAAACACCAAGGTGTTTAAATTATATTGAGAAAAACCTTCACTTTTTTATATATACACAGGACTGATTTAAAATCCTATCTGCCCTTAACTGATCTGTGCAACCTGGACTTAAAGTATATAAACTGACTTCAGTACACCTGGACTTTGAAGAAAGGGAAAAAAGAAGAGGCAAGAATACACTCTACACAAGGCCTTAAAAGCTTCAATTAAAATTAAATATTGTACTTTGTATAGAAGCTCTTTACATAAAAACCCTGTCACAGTTAAGATTTAAGGTTAACCAGGTTAATAGAGTCCAATAAAATAGCTCTATTGAATTATGCCAAGCCATTGTTATAATCCACACTAAAATCTGCTATTTGACTTTACCTGACTACTAGGCTCAACTCTGAACCATAAATTACACTTCAAACTCTTTCCTACACTTCTTAAAAAAAAAAAAAAGGTGCATGCTTTTACACCTTAAAAGATTTTTCTCCTCTAGTCTGCTACTCCAGTCACTGCAGTCATGTGTTAAAAGATTTGTGCAGACCTGCCAAGTCCCATTCATCCCAGACACACTTTCCTAAAGTTGGGATGTGTTTACAAAGTATATTTAAGCAGCTCCTTTACTGCAGAGTGCTCTGTTCCAGGGCGTACTTAGCTTATAATAATAAAACCGATTTCCTAAAATCCACACATTTAGTACAAATAGCATTTTTAAAGTTTTTGTTCTCCTTCTATAAAGCTTGATGGAACGCCAAAGCGAAGGGTGCAATTTTTCCAGACAGCTTCACCAGCAGAACTGCTCGCACGCATAAACATTTTTATTGCGATACTTGGAATCAAACTGCATTCAGATTTCGCCGCTGCCTTGAACCGCTCACAAAAAGCAGCCCCTGCCCTGCACACCTTGCATGTCAAAACAAAAGGGCACAAGAGGAGCGTCTGGAGGAAACAGCCTTTCCACGGGCACTTTGAACGTC